>JBCAUA010838183.1:0-13809 GCA_038406235.1 Peronia verruculata
TTAGGGTGGACCGTCACCCCGCTCGTCGGACCTACATGTTAGCGTTAGGGTGGACTTGCGCTGGTCGAGGGTCCCAGTAGGTTGAGCCAGAGGGGCTGTTCTAATTTCTACGACAACCGAGGAGGTAAAGAAATCTTCCCTACGAATGAACAGTGCGTCGCCCGGGGTCCACCTATTATCTACCGTTATATATTGAAATATATTGAAATCATGAAGAACTAAAGAAACCTTGGCACACCAAATGTAAGTTCAGTTTATCCAACTCGAATTACATGAAACTGAAATTAGTATTACTATGTTTCCTCATCCTAGGATATAAATTAAACTAGCAAGAGACAACTCAAAATATAACTGAATGGTTGCTTCAGGCCTGAAAGAAAACAATTTGAAGAATTTCAAGAAAAAGGACTGCAGGAAAGACCTGAGCAGATACCTACAGAGGAGGAAATTTTAGGGAGGTTATGACGGAAAAACAAGATGTACTGAGGAAGCCAAGTTGCAGTATCCATGGAAACTCACGGGGGGGGGGTTCAAGTCTAAGGAGTAGGCAACTGATTGTTCACAAGAGATGTTTGGACTGAGGAGGAGCAAGTTAACGGTACAATTGCATTAAATACGCTTTTGATTGGAGGTCTTTATATTTGTGACCTTGTTATACTCTGGAGAGGAAGGGCATTGAAGGTGAAAATTATTTATATTCCTTCAACTGAACTCCTATCGATACTATGTACCATAATATAGATCTATTCTTTCAACTAAATTCATAGGAGTACATGTATTTTATAAAAATACTATGTAATAACTAATATAATCAGTATGAGGATCATTGCATATTTTTTTCAAATACAAATTTCTGCTGAGAAGTGAAATTGATGTGTAGATCATGGGCATCTTTGTTCTTTCTCCAAACCATCACTAACCTGTCCTTAATTTAAAAAAAAAAAAAAAATAATAAATTGTGAAGAAAAATATAGGGCCTATGGGTGGAGGTTGAGTACGACTTCAATTTAGGCTATAGGTTTTTCACTTATGACGTTTCACTTCTGTATCCGCCCCACATTCTATTGTTTATATTTCCAACACGGAAGTAAATCACTTATGAAGTTTCGCTTTTGAGTCCACCCCACATTGTTTACATTTTAAACTCGGAAGTAAATCATTTACGAAGTTTCGCTTCCGCCCCAAAAAACTCGCACTCTAAACACGGAAGTAGACACCAACGTGGAAAGGATCTATTGGTAAGACTGGGCATGCGCTAATTTACCTATGCACCATATGCCCGGTAGATCGTAAATCTAAGGCCAAGTGTCGAGGTGGTGGGTCAAGACAGGATCAGGGGTTCAGGGTTCAAAGGGTCAAACATCCTGTAACACCTGCCCTGTGTCAGATCTTCATGAAAAATGAGATTCAAAGTATGCATTTTCAGATTGGGACATTATGGCAGTGATTGTAAAAACTAAAGACAGAAATCTGTGGATTGAAGAATTTTGATCCAATAAGATAGTTATGCAACACTAACAGATGTCAATTTTGCAAAATGAAAGCACTGACAAATCAAAAAGTTTCACTATATAGTGAAGGCGAAACAATTTTGTACTGGCTCAAACATGCAAGGATGTGACCTTGGGAGCGTCCGCTCACGGGGGTTGCAGGAGAGCAGAGCCTCCATAGCATGTTATGTAACAATATGGATACAATACCTTTTTTTACAGGTGGATATAGATATATTTACCACTGGCTTGCACAATACCTACAGCCAGTTTTGTCCAAATTAAACAGTAGTCATATAACATTTGATCTTTGTTGAGAATGATTCTAGGTCTGAGACATCTGGGAAATGTTAAAAGAAAGAGAAACTATGGAGCAAATTTCCCGCTGAACAACAGAAATAGCAAAGCTTAGGATTTAAATTAAGTAGTTCTAACAATGAGAATACAGAATGGCATTAACTTATTCCTTTGACGGGCCACTCATGGTGATTTATCATTGTACAGTTTGATGTGATCAGCCTGTATCATTAATGAACTGAATGTAAGGTGTAAACCTAGAATTAGAGAATAAAAATTTAAAACATTTGTCTAGCTTCAATCAATAAAAGAGGTTGATGATTAATTAAAATTTCTATTCTGATGTTTCACATTGTTTCAACAGATATAGATACATATACATGTATATATATATGTCAGCAAATGACATCAAATTTTGGTAACACTAACAAAAGACTGTCAGCTGCCATGTTAACTCCCTGAGAGTCGGACTAACCCTCTTCAGTCCACAGTGACATATCTGATAACTGAATTAAAATGGCTTCAAAAACCTGAACACCAAGATTTAAGAATATGCTCAATGTTTTCTGTTTTTTTTTTTTTTTCCTTATGAGAAAATGATTTTAGAGCACGATCTCACATGGCAGATCAATATTCAGTCAGTAGGAAATAATAATCTTATTGTAAGTCTGTAGAAATTTAATGAATTTAACTGCTTCAGGATAGAATTGTTACTTTATTTTGAAATCTCCTCAAAGTCTATAAGAATCAATATACATGTATTATGATGTATTACTAGTACTACCTGGCCGTGGCAAATGTATGCACTGGTTCTAGATTTAATAACTTCACATTGGGCAGAGCAAATGCTGCAATAACTGTCACTAGTTCAATGGGAAGAATGGAAAAGAAATAGCAGTTAGAGCTATCTTTTTTCCTATTATGCCTGGGAAAATTTATGCCTGCAGGTGGAGACATGGATGTCATACGTGATGTACTTTTCTTTAATTCCTCTTTTATCACAAAGACTTTTCCCCTCACCTACTCAAATGCAACTTTCTAGAATATTAGATGGACAATCTATTGCACCACTTCATTTTCTGAGAACTATTTTTCTACACTGTGTGATAAAAGGGAAATTGCAAAACGTTGTTCTTAAAAGCTGTTTCTAAGAAAAAAGTATTTTATCAAAGACAAGTCCTAATGCCCAAAATTTAATATTTACCTGAGGTTGAAGGTAATCAGTGGTGATTGCCTGTTCTTAGGCTGAGATTTTCAACAATAGTTACATGCATAATAGAGAAATGCAGACAGATAATGATTTTATTTGTTTGTTAGTAACACTGAAGAAAATCTACAAAATTAATCTAATTACTGCACCCTTACAAATAATGTATAAAACCACTATTACTATACATAATCACACCAATAATCTTAAATCATAACTCTATATTTTGATATGATGAACACATACACACACACACAAAAAAAAAGGAAACTACATGAAAAGAGTAAATCTGAAAAAACAAATGATCAAAATTTCCATCACATATACAGCTCAACCAGGTCATGCTTTCTTGATTATGTGAAACTGCTGAAGACAGCATGAAAATTCATTGTTTCTTATGACAAACGTGCAAAAAATCTGTGGATATTGATCAGCAGAACAAATACTCATATCCTGCTGAAGACGTTTGCATTTTTGCTAATGTCTCTTGGAAGTGGTTGATCGAAAGGCTGGCAAATTCACACTTCACTAAATTCAGCTTGTTCTTGGGCTAGGATTTCTAACAAATGTAACATGTAGGAATAGAACAATGTCAGTGATGATTTTTTTTTTTACTGTTTTGGTGTTACAAATGACTGTTTTCATCTACATCAACGATTGTTTTAATCTTCAAAGTTAATCCAATTCCTGCACCCTTACGCATAATCTCTAACATATACTATTACTGTATGAAATCAAAAACATATTCTGGAAGAAATAAATCAATATTTGAATTCAGGTAGTGAACAAAAAACAACAAAAAAAATAAATAAATTAAAAACCAAACAAACAAAACATTCACAACAAAAAAAGATACTGAGCTGGGCATTCATTGTGGAAAGAGCAAAGAGCCAGCAAATATTACTTGATATGTTATGCACTGGAACCCACAAGATAAGAGGAAACAAGGGCACCCTTAATAGACTTGGAGGTGGCTCCTACACACAGAACTCAAGGCCACAAACTTGACATAGGAGGACGTAAAGAAACTTGCCAGAAACCAAAGAAAACGGGAGACTACTGATAAGGCCCTCTGCTCCACATGGACTGAAGAAAAAAAACTATGTAATATTTTACAGGAACATCCTTTTCCACCAACATGTCATAGGAACAGTCTTTTCCATCAACCTGTCATAGGAGCATTCTTTTCCATCAACCTGGCATAGGTAGACATGAAGAAAATTGATTGAGACCAAAGAAAGTGGGAGACTACATGTTCTGCTATAGTGTAAAGGTCCTGTGCTCCATATAGATGAAAGAAAAATGACTGACATTCTATATGAGCATTCATTTCCCTTAAATCCCTTGGAAATACAGCTGGTGACACAACATCATGACATACAAAAGACTTCTAGACAACTAAATAAATGTACTTCTTTTCAATATTAAATATCACCACTTCTGCAACAAACAACATGAAAGGTTACTCAGCTCACATGAGGTAGACAATATTTACCAAAAGTTAATAAATTAATAAATAACAACACAACAGAATAAAAAAAAGGAATAAATAAATAAATAAATTTAAAAAAAAAAAAAAATTTTTTTAAACATTAAAAAAAGGAAACAAAGAAAAAAAAAAAAAAAAAGCCCAAACTGCACTCAGTTTCTCTCCAATATAACATGTCTTTATTTCAAAACGTAAACTTCATGTTTTTACATGTAATCACTGGAAAATGTAACCAGCAGATTCTGCTGAACATTGATGCCTAAATCAACATAACCATACATATGTTCTTTTGTTGTATATGCACAGAGATATATTAGCTTAATATATACCCTTCTGGAAATGTTAACAAATATAGTCATAACAATGAGCAAAGAAAAAGTAACAGCTTGTTCCTTTCGTCATCAACAGCATTTAGAATATAAATCAATATTTCACAAAATGGACACACAGCTACGTAAGTTGGCCATAGACCAAGTCACATTCTTCGGGCCTAAGATATCAATAATTTATCGAGGATTTCAATTTATTCACATCAAGTATGAGATAGTTCACTTTGTATTTTTACATGCCATATCCTTCTAATAAGATGTAAAAATTGAAGTATACATAGCAGAAAAGATAAATATACTCACGGAAAAAAGGAAGTGTGTGTGGCTTTCAGTGAATGAGTCAATATATTCTCAATGCAAAGTAGGAAAAGAAACCAATGAATTGTGTTCAGCACCTCTCTAGATGTGAACAATTCATGAATTATATGAACTGTACTAGTACTGACACAATATCATAACAATTGTCTAAGCAAACAAGAAGTTGTGCCATCTAGAAGTACATATACGCTTTCTTTTTTCCATGACAGTAGGTAAATAAGAACTACTTTCATGTTCTGCAACTTAGTGATGGGCAGAAAGTCTATTTTCCTAATGTCTTAAGTAAGAAATTTGATATCCCTGAATTGTGAAAGATCAACCATTCTTAATGCTATATCGTTCATTCGGCTGTTGCTCATCCAAAGTTGTCAGAGAGACAATGTTAAGATTTAAACTGTTTCCAAAAACGATTTTCAATGTCTTCAAATTCTCCAAAAACATGACAGCCTCAGCTGTCCAAAGGTAGACGATCTGTGTATAATACCGCAAAATGTAACAGAGATTAGGGTCTAACACTAAAAAAAATATAATGGGATATCAATACTAAAAAAAAAAAAAATAAATTATAATCTAACATTGAAAACCATCCCACAAATTATGGTCCAACACTGAAAAATGTAACAGAGATTAGATTTTGGACAAAACTGTTTTTCTATACATCTCCAATCAATTATACAACAGGGTATATCTTCAACTAAATCACTCATAACATCATCTGTAGGATGATTTAAAGAAACTATGACAAAGTGACTCATCCACCAGTGAGAGTTGCAAAAGCAACATTTTCTCATTTCAACAGAAAAAAAAAAAATGTGTCACAATTTATGTAAAACTATACACATATCACCACTCGATTTCCTGCTCTTTTATCTCCTATTTCTTCAGGTGTTCTCAACATTACAACACAATACAAGTACACAAAGCTTTGCTTCCATCTAATTTCTTTATGAAAAATGAATCAGGGATGGCAATCTGTTTTCATGTAAAAGCAGGAAACCTATCACTCACTGCTTTTTCCAAACCAAAGTCATACTGCAATATGTAGAAACTGCAGCATTTCTGTTCAAAAAGGCAAAAAAAATTAGTCAGTAATATCTGGATAGAGCCAAAAAGCCTGTTTTCCTACTAAGGTAGAAAGTTTGACATCCCTGATGAATGGACTACTGCACAGACTTTCAACTGCTGTGAGAAAAATGCTCACAATAACTTGATGAATCTGCCAGAATTGTGGGCAGAATTTTAAAAATTTTTCAGCGCCTGAGAGTTTGCTATGACTAGCATTGTTTCACTGCATAGCTCTGTACAGCCAACAGTTTTATAAACCCCTGTCACCCAAAAGGCCCTTCTCACACAGTAGAAATGCCAGAATAGTGCAGTGACAGTGCTACCTATCAGCTGCTAAGGCCATAAGAGCCTTGTAATACCAAATATAGGAGATTCGCTATACAGTAAAGAGCTGACAATAACAGCGGTCTCGAAGGGGTTGACATGAGAGCAGCGTTAAACTCTCTCGAGTTATGGCTGCTTGATAAAAGGAATAATCATTAACCCTTAAATCCATAAAGACTATGTCAAGACAAAAGGATGAAAATTATCAAAATAAAATAATACAGGCTTTGCAATCATCTCATTTACCCCAGAGCCCATTTTTCTATATCAGTTTATGACCACCCCCATTATGATAAGACACTAATTGTGGAGCATTCATCTCTACTGAAAAAAAAGAAAAAAAAAGCACATGTCTATTTCTGTCATAATATGACAGCTGTATGGACAAAAATGCAACTTAAAAGAATGAGGGAAACATAATCAAATTTATTGTACAACAATAATTAAATATACTACCAGCTCAGTTTCACAGTGGAAGTCTATGCCATCAATAACTTATTTTCTTATCTTCACCACAATATCATCAACTGGCCTTCTTTCTCTCTTTGCCATAGACAGAGTCCAAACCTAAGCCAACGAAGACTAGTGATGTACCCGCCCATTGCCGACCCGTCATAGGGTTTTGGAATATCAGGACGGAGGCCAGGATGGTGAAGAACTTGCGAGTGGTTGTGATGATAGAACATGTTAGTGGCCCAAAGCTGGTGACAGTGATGAAAATGAACATCTGTGGAAAATAAAGCCCAGAAAAAAGATAACTAGTGTTACAATACAACAAAGTCTTACAGAACTGCCAGCTCTTTTGTCTTCCTTAAAAATACATTACACTTTTTACTTAATGAGTTGCTATCAAAATAAAAAAAAATATTGTCAATTTTTTTTTGTTTATCAGTGACCACTTGTACTCTTGACAAAAACTTATGCTATCACAATCTCAATTTGATGTAACCTTTTGTGATAAAGTATGCTATAATTCAGTTCAGTTTACAATGAAGTATAATGGCCATTTAATGAGAAGTATCCCTTCTTTCCTTTCTAAATCACCAACAGAAGTTCTCAGACAGACTTCTACTTTACAGCAATATCAGGGAGAGCTTCCCTATTATCAGGGACACAAATGACCATGATGAACACTAAGAGGCTAAACTGAAAAAAATGTTTAAAAGACAAAAATCAAACAAAACTAACTGTATTTCTCAAATAAATATCACTTTACTAAACCATACTTCAAATGATACAGGACAGTGCAAGTGGTCAAATATCACTAAGATAACGACAAAATCCCTCAGACAGATGAGAGCAATGAAATAAGATAACTTTAACTCTAGCTCACAAACATGGCAACAAACATTCTACAAGTCCCTCACATGCATCTTTAAACCCTTTTGACCTATCAACCATTATATTTAGCCCAATGTTGTGGACATACACAAGAAAGAAACAAGTGTTATAATAATATATTAATAATAACAATAAAATAATAGCATGCAGTGTACAAGCTCTGAGTGCTCTTCAATCCAGTACTACCCCAAAAGACCCAATGGAGACGGTAACTTCTCAGCTTTTGAGAAAGCATACAAGATGTATGTCTGCCGGGTACTCTAAACCCTATCACTCTAACAATATCATTCACATTCTGTAGTCAGATACCCATTATAACTTGGGACGAGCCAAGAAATGAATCCAAATTGTCTTTCCCAATGACAACAAGACAGATACAATCAGGATTTGAAATCATAACTTATAGATTCTGGGTCCAATGATTCCAGTGATTTCAAATTTTATAAGACTGTGCAATGGTGCAAGAGCAACAATGCTGCAATGTAGTATGCTCCACTAGTTAACACTACACTGGCAACCCAATTATCAGGATGTACAATTAAAAAGTTAAAGTTAAAAAAAAAAAAGTTAAAAGTACCATCCCTTGACCCCCCAAGAGGGGAAATTGTCTTGGCCATTTCAGACTGCGTCGCTGCAGTGCAGAGCCACTGACAACACACCCACAGCAAAATGAAGGGAAAGTAACAAGCAAACAAAACAAATAGAAGTTTTTCAGTACAACACGTAGAAAGTGGGTTCAAAGTGGGCACAGAACCCCCAAAATAAAGTTTATATTGATAAACAGTCAATGATGCAGTCCCTAACCTGTCCCAGAGCTGATGCTAAACTGAAGCTGATCATGTTGAACAAAACAAATGGATATCTTGAGGCAAATGGAATAAACTCAAACAGTTCACCTGTAATCACTAGGCCTGTGGAGAGGAAAAAAAAAAAGAACAGATCACAGAGGGAAGACTATAAACAACAACAATATCACTATGAAAACCATCATCAATTGTTTATTAGAACACAGAGTTAAAAATGAATCTACACAGAACATACTGTAATTGACTGACTGAAACCTTAGGCTGCTGGACAGTTGTTGAGGCACCATAGACGACTTGACAACTCTCTGCATTTGCTAAAATTGTCTCCTACCATTTTCAACATTTGGTTGATTACTAGTTTGTACATTCTTTTATGTCATCCTCCAAATATATCTTCTGTTTCCCCCTACAAATTTTCTGTCTCGTACCATACCTTGTATGATGGTCTTTGCAAACCCCAATGACTTCATGACATGACTGTACCAACTCAGTTTCCCCATCTTGACAAAGAATGTTGTAGAAATGCAGGAATAAAAAAAAAAAAAAAAAAATTCCAGCCCTGATTTATTTCTTAGTGATCAGACATGCTGAAGCAAAAGTGATCCAGAAAAGTATGTGCTCAAAATCTGTCCCTAAAACTAAGATTTGAATTTTAGAAGTGTCTGAAAACTTCAGCAGACAAGCATGACAAATTCACTGACATCGAAAAGTTGGCGTCCAGGAACATACCTATAGCCAGCCAGATGATTGAGAAAAAATTGACAAATAACATCATGCTGTTGGCCCCTGTCTTGTGGTAAGATCTCATCCTGTCTTGTGAGGCTCCTGTCAGTCCATCAAGTGTCAAAGAGATCAACTGTGGAGATAATGTGTACATGTATTCATTTGCAATGATGAAACGACTGAATGAAAGTATTAAATCAGATAACAAAACAGTATTTAGATATCTCTGCCTAATATCCCACAGTTGTAATTTAAATGATATGGGGTACATAACAAACTGATTTTAAGATTTCTTATGATGGACTGGTTCTACATGAAATCTTACCATTTTTTTCATATTTTCTATTTATCTTTTTGGAAAAGTGTGCATGACTGCGCTTTCATTCCATTGTTATAAAAATATAACTTGATGAAAAGGAGTCAATACCTTAGTCTGTCTCGAAGGGGCTGACATAAGAGCTTGATAGAGAAAAGACTACTGCTACTACCTGACTGATTATCCACGAAGAAAGGATCACTTTTGAGGATCTTTGATATTCTTGTTCTCCCAGTACATGTGATTATGTATGGTCATGTAAAAAAGTAGTAAATGAGAATAACATCTTGGTGTTCATAGCCTGTGGCACAGACTGTTTATAGATGCCCTGTCATGTGCAACAAACTGGTGTAGATTACCTAAGCCCCATACTATGTTCCCCCATTGTGTGTGTGTATATGTGCGGCATGTCTGTTTGTTTTACACCCGAATAAATCCCTAATTACAAATCTGAAGACAGAGTTTAATAACTTTGACTCTTGACATCCCATGATTACAGAGCCTGTCTGCTTTGGCGCCTCATGACAACTTGCAGAATAAAGTGCAAAGTGGCAATCTGCACACAAGGACATACATGCTACAAAATGCAAGGGCACTATGGACACTTCTCCCTCAGCCTCTTCACAAAATCAAATACATACTGTGATGAGAGTGACATAGTAAGAGAGACAGGAGAGAAGTCTTCTCTGTATGTAAATAAGGGAGAGAGAGAGTGTGAGAAAAGAAAAAAAAAAATTGAAGAATTTCTGAAAGAAACAAATGGTGAAGCAGGATACAGTGAAAAAAGAAAACATTAGAGAAAGAAAGAAAAAACGAAACAGACAGACAAACAAAGAGAGAGAGGAGAGAAAAAAAAAAAGACAAGATATAGAGGTGTATAAGGCATGACACAAAATTGATCAACCCAAGGGTTGGAGGTCACCATGGTTATGTGGTTTGGCATCTGTAACAACTCATGTCATTGAGGTTGTGGCTGAGATTGACTCACGGGTCCTCCATCGGGGGATGGAAGGATACAAAGATCGAAAACCCATGTTTTTCAGTGATTCAATGATCCCCTGGCTTCCTCTAGGTTGGGAAACCTGACATCTAGCATTCTCGGGTAAGGGTAAATATATTTTGGAGGTCCCATGTGTATGTCATGCACGTTAAAGAAACCCTGACATTTCAAAACTGATGAAGAGTAGGTGGAGTGCTGCCGTACCAGCAAAATTTCCAAATTCCAAATCTTTATTCACAAAAATTCTTAGCAAAAACAGCCACACAGAGCCGAGATAAACCTACATTAAGACTGATAGGCTTAAGAAAAAGCAGCAATGATAAACTCAAGGTTTTTTGTCACATATGCTGCTAAAGTGATAAACAAAGTCTGTGTTATCTGTTATCTTGCACATGTTGTTTACTAACTTCTAAGGAAATAAATTAAGAACATTAATAATATTGATCCCCCCCCCCCCCCCCCTTCAAGTGGTGGTGTAAATGTTCACCCATTTCATAAGCCAGTCCACTATGTTGTCTTATCTTATGCACTCAGAACCCAGTGTTGGTTTATGCATGCATTAGATATGTCAAACCATCTGTTCACTTCCTAGACAATATTTCATGATTTGTGACCTACTTGTGCAAATATTCTTCTGTGGTGGAGACTCTAGATTATTTATCACACTGGAATATGGTTAACCATTCCATTTAACTATCTGAGACCTAAAGCCATTTCTAAAACAAGACTGTCCCAAGACAGAACTGAATCCCCATACAAGTAGATCTATATCCATATGGTGAGATCAACAGTGCTGGCTAATATAGACCTGCCAGTATACACAATGGCTATAAAGATTTCCACCATCTGTGATACAATATTTGAAGCCCTTGTGAAATTTGCATAATTCCGATGCACTAACTCCACACAAAAGGTGATAACCAGTGCTATTTCCCATATGTTGAGATTTTAAGGGCATCTTGTAGACTGTGCTCTAAAACTGTTTTGTCACATAAAACACTCAGACTGTTCTTAACTTGCTATCCTATCAAACCATTTTTTACCAGATATCTAACAAATCACTCTGGAGTACAAGGGTTAATCTACAAATTTAGAGTCACCACAGGCCCCTGTGCCCTATATTTTAAGCTGAAAGTTCTCTCGTCTTTACTTATGGCACAGCTGTCTCTGCACGCCAACACAGCATCAATAAACTGAGCGGATTTAAACTACTTTCTTTTATACCTTACAAATACTTCCCCACTGAATGGGAGTTGAAATGGTTCTTGTTGTTCCTTTCTGCCATGTCAATGACTATGAACAATTGTACACTCTGGTTAAACTGTGGAAGTGTTCTAATCTCCACTCAATATTTCCCCTGGCAAAACTCTAATGAAGTAACTCAAGGGACACACAACCCGACATCATGGCTTCTTGCCATATCATTCATAGGACTCTGGGAGATGTGGGTCAACTGATCATCTCAATATGTCAAAGTTCTAAGAAGAATCAAACTTAGGTACTATTCTGTCAAAGATTACTAATATTGAGATCACCCTGTCCCTTTTATTTTGAATACTTTCATTATAAAGACTACAGAGTATTATCTTCGCCTAGGCTATGTTTATATATGACGTAATTCGAAGCCACATCTGAGGAAGATCACTTTCCTAATGACAATATATGGAATATGCTTCCAATTAAGTCAAAATATTTGTATGGAAATATAAACTCTCCAACTTATAAAACTATGATTGTCATTTTTGAAAGATGCCATTAGTAGACTAAAGAAGCTCAGTTCCTTGCTAGAGCTTTAAGCGAAGATCTCTATATAATTCTTGGCTTTGACTGCGCCTGTAAAGATAACCCTTAGATATTAGACAGTCCCCATAAGGCTCATTTCCAGTCTACACACTTGTTATGTTGTAGTTATTTCCTTGTGGGAAAGCCAACAGCATCTAAATGTTACACAATAAAGTTTCAGGCCAGCTTCTAACAGTTCTCAAGTTTATAACCAGATCCTGACTGGGACATTTGGAGACGACCGAAAAAGGAGCCAGAAGATTAAAAATGGTACCAAAATAATAACCCTCTGTTGCAACTTGGCGTGACAAAGTAGCTCTTTTTAAGGCTTGAAAAGCCCATACTGACATATGCTACGCATCAGCTAACATCACAGCTGTCATACCAATAAAACCTCTCCTGTCCCAACAACATGATGATCGTCTGTCTCTGATGCTGATGCTTTCTGGTCTTTGTACATGAACATTGCCACTCCAGTGACAATCAGCAGAACACAGAGATACTTGGCTATGGGATATCTCTTGCCGGCAAATAAAACACCCAGGACCATGACTGGAATTGGTTTGATGGACTTGCCTAAGACCTGTGAGATAAAACCAGAAAACAATTATGATAAATTCCAGCTCAAAGTCTTGGGAACTTGGTGACAAATTATTCAAACTAACAAAAAAAAAAAAAAAATCTTTTTACTTACACTGGTTTGCATGTGTGAAAATCATTGTCTCTATAGAAATCGGGCCTCCTTCTCTCAGTCTAACTGAACTGGTTTCTTATCTTATAAATGTGCTGCAGGAAACAAATTTTTTTCAGTTCAGTTCAGTTTTATGATGGCCTTTCAACCTCCCTAGGGTGGTTATCTCGGCTCTTCTTTTTCTCTTTTTTTTTTTAGTTTTCGGTTGCATTTGGACAACGAAGCTGAAAAGCATAACAAATGAAAACATTATAAAGTTGATATAATGAAGTAATCGAAAGATAAGAATTCAACCTTCATATTGAACTAACAAATCTGTCTAAGTGAAAAAAGAAAAAACAAACAAACAGGAGAGACAATTATATTTTGTCATGGAAGATGAGATAAGAAGCAATAGATGTGCTTACCTGTGTAGGATATGCCACATGCTGAAGTGCATGATTACTGGCTAACATGGCGCCCAGGTAGGTTAAGGAACACACGGCATACAAACTTTTTGGGGTAGTGTCACGTTCTTTATTGAAGAATAACATTGCTGAAAAAATGTCATAAAATATAATAATAATAATAATAAAGGGCATTTATATAGCGCCTCACCCCCGCAGGGCCCGAAGCGCTTTACAGAACTAAA
>JBCAUA010838194.1:0-13809 GCA_038406235.1 Peronia verruculata
AAAAAAAAAGGAGAAAAAGAAAAAAAAAAAAACAGAAAATCTCCCCCACCCCCCCCCCCCCCCCCCCCAAAACTTCCAGTGAGATGAGAACTCTTGACATTCATAAACTTACTACATTATTACACGTATGTTTGCATTCATGAGCCAAACAGACATAGACAAGGTTGCCGCTGTGAGTGTGAGCAATCAATATGTAGAAATTGATGTGGATAACTAACTACATCACTTCAATACTTGATGGTCAGGTGATTACATGGTCAGGTGATTACAGTGACCACCTGAAGTTGAACAGCTAAATCAGGGAGCTGCAGATTTCTGTAGACTGCATGGGTTAAATCAAGCCTCGTACAGAAGAGGGAACACTAATTCCAGTTGATATATAACACTAATAACAGAAACAAAAAATGCAATAGCAACTGCAGAACCCCTCACTATACCGGCATATATATATGCAACATGAGTGTTGTTAAAGAACTGTCAATACCTCTATAATAATAAATATCATGGTAGAAGTTTCCTTCTGCCAAAAGTGGAATAACTGTCTTCTTCTTCACTGCTTTCACACCATCTTCAATTCTCATTCTGATCTGAAACTTTCAATCTATCCAAGTCTGACATGAGGAAAGATGTAATATACACAAAAAAGGTTTATAAATTTGTCTTCAGATTCAATAGGAAATTCAGTGACAGTTGATGACATACAATAAAAAGACATATTCACATTACAGGCAGACAATAATATCTCTCACAGCAACACAACACATCAGGCCCAAGTAACACTGCCTCAGTTTGATGAGGGTATTGCAGATTGCTGATGACAGTAATGATTCTCACAAATTGAAAAAAAACAACAAAAAAACAGGAGGGGAAAACTGATGAAAGATTTGTAATGGTAATGTGTAAACATTGAAAAAAAAAAAAAAAAAGGATGGTGTAGATAAACAGTGGCCCTTGATGATAAAATCAGAGCATGTCAGAGTGAAAAAAAAAAAAAAAACATGCTGACATTGCACTAGGCTGGAACAAGCAAAGCAATTTTCAAGAAATACATTAGTATCATTTTATAACAATTTTTTCTGATGAATTTAAAGCTGGGAGAAGAGAAGTCTAGACTAAAGTGTGACAATGACACTGACTGACAGCTTAAGTGTTGAAAAGCTCACACAACAAACACAATTCTGGAGTAGTTGAAGAAGAGGAAATCACAAGGCGTAAAAAATTCTAAACATTGTTCCTGTTGATTCATATCTCTGATTTCTATATGAGCACTTTAAGCTTCTGCTCAAGACACTTCATCTGTCAATACATGTACACATACAGCACTATAATAAAGAGATCTAATGCCAGAATATATAACTGCTATCTCCAGCATTCCTGAGGATGAGACTCAGGTACTGTCACCGAAAAGGAGATGTACTGATAGAATGAAATCTTTACTATATATAGAGAAAATCATCAAGGCATGATTTATCAATGACTTTGTGCTGTAAACAATTTTGTCTCATGACCTTAACAAAGCTGTCAATGACTAAATGCCATTATCACAAAGCAGTGACACTGTGACTTCCAGATTTCTCCACAAAACTATAAAAAATTTGGACATAATCCTTGACCTGTACAATCAGAGAAAGCAACCAATTCAGCCTGAGGTATAAATTAACATCCTTCCTCAAAGTGATTTAGTTATTCACAGGATCTCAGCAGTCTTCGTATACCATACATAATTATAAATCATTTATTTCCAGGTTCCAGGTCACATTGCATTAAAATTATTAGACTATCTAAGCATTGCCATGGCAGGAATCACCAAACTTGAGCAAACCCCAATTTTTTAATTTATTTTATTTTACTTGTGCTTTTGTTGTCTAATCAAACATTACCTTCTACCCATAAACTAAAAAAAAAGCAAAATAAGGTCACTGTTGTAAATACTATAAAAGGGAAACAAAAAGTCACACAAAACTGTTTTGCTTGTCATTTGTACATGGTGCGCATAGATTAAAACTTTCCCAATTCCTCTATGAGACTATGCGTGTCCAGACAGAAGAAAACAAATGGCACTAAGTAAGCTATATAGCAAATGATCATATTTCATATTGCACAAACGAATCACAGGTACAAATCATTGTAGCTCATCTAAATTACTCAAAAATTATAAGGCCAATGTTTTTTTTCTTTCTTTCTTTTTTTTTTTAAACTTTTTATTTTTCTGCTTACTATATTGCTGTTGTTGTGAACTTCTAATGTCAGGGAAAGAAATGAATCAATAATTTAACATTTACCTTAGCTTGTGTCTGAAGAACATCTATAAAAGGTGTTTCAGAGCAAACCAGGGATTACAGTTAGCAGCCTTGACATGTTTAGTGTGGCATACAAAATTTTCAAAACACTTAAACAATTAATTTGTTGCACAGCTGGGTGAAATGAATCTAGTGTCCAAAATTTCATGTATGGTGTCAAGTCATCCATCCCTGAAAAGGGAAGTGAATCTACATATACTTGACCTGGGTGAAGAAATCATTAAACTAAAACTCCTCTAAAATTCAAAGTTAATTCCCATGCCAACATGGTCAGTAAAATCTGATTTCCTCAACAAAGCCTTCTTGGACATCCACCTTATTTCAGCCGGTGTGCAACAATTGACTTTTAAACAAAATTCTACCCAATTAATTTATGCTCCTGTGAATGCTGCATAATCCATGAACCAGGTGAGAGTTCCATTAACAGGATTCACTCCCAGGACAGGGTAAGTGTCCACAGATCTTCCTTCATTGGATTCCACTTTGTTGACGATGTCTCGCTTGTGCTTCCCTGTCACAATTATCGCTATACGGCGTGCCTTGTTGAGGATGGGCAATGTCAAGGTCATACGTCGGCGTGTGTCTGCTGGTCCATCTTCTGTGGTGACCACAAATGTGTTGCTGTCAACATGCAGGTCGGAGCTGGCAGGGAAAAGTGAGGCGGTGTGGCCATCCATACCTAGACCTAGGACAACGAAATCAAACTGTGAATTGGGAACAACATGTCGGATGGAATCTGCGTAAGCATGGGGACCTCCTAAATCTGGGTCACACAGACGTCCGCCGGCATACACTGGCATGGAGTGGATATTAGTGTAAGGAATGTCCACAAACCGCAAAAGCTCTCGATCCAAAATCTGGAAGTTTGAACGCTCGTCCTGGTGAGGCACGCATCGCTCGTCCACTTGCCAGACATGGATGGAATGCCAGTGAAGGTTGGCGAACTGCTGGGCAAGCATCTGCAGAACCTTTGGCATTGAGGCACCCCCGGAAAATGCCACATGGAAAGATCCTTTTGCCTGAATGTCCATATCTGCAGCATGGTCAATTTCTTTGGCCAAAAGGAATGCTAGATGATCAGTTTGACTGGTAATTAATTTATGACCCATGAACATGGCTGGAAGCTGCATGTATTCATGCATCACTTCGCTGTGTATTACCACTACCTGATCCTCCACACTTTCCTGTACTTCTTCATCATTGTGAACAAACTCCAACACTCTTTCTTTAATGATAAAATTGAGATGACCATGTGGGTCAGACGGTTCATAAATTCGGATTTTCTTTGGTGCACCAACCAGGTAATCCCAGACATGCCAGGACAGAAGGAGTTGTCGCGTGCTGACAAAATTATCCTGCCTGCCAGCTAAAAGATCAGAAAAGACTGAAACGTAGGCAGGAGTGTCCTGCATGACTGTACAAGCAAAGAAGTGCTTGAACTGTTCACTATAAACTACTGGGGAACTGAATAATTTTGGATCGATAGACTCCTGAAAATCTTCTGGACAGTCTGGCTCACTCAAAGATTTAGATACCAAAATGGATGGGAGAAATAGGCTGCCATGGCCTATGTGAAACACAATCTGCTTTGTAAACTTCCTTTCTTCGTCCAGTGTGCTGTCAGCACAGCGAGAAACACAGACATAATTATTCTTGAACACAATTCTGATATAACTTTCCCTGGTGTCCAGTTGTTTGCCAGAGACTAGGAGAAACGGGACAGTCCGCCAGCGTGGGGAGTTGATCTTCACCACCGAGGCAGCAAAAGTGGGAACATCGTTGGTTGAATTCTGATCTTGGCCCTTGATCTTCGCCCCGTAGCCAGCATACTGACCAAACAGGGAGTTATGACGATGGACAGTTTCCACCTGACGCAGTAGTCTTTCCTTGTTCTTGTTTATGCTCACGGTGTCATCAAGGTCAGAGGGCAAATCCATGGCAACCAGTGTCAACAACTGAGTCAGATGATTCTGATGAATATCCCTTAGGACGCCAAGCCCATCGTAAAACTCAAATCGATCTAAATCAGAGAAAAAAAGAAAGAAAATCGAAAAATGGTATGAAAACTGTAACTTGAATTATTCTAAAAAATAAAAACACACCATGCACCAGCGATCAGAACCGACGTTATAAGATGAATTAAAGTTTATTTTTCCTTTAAAGACAATTCCATTCACAGTTGATGAGACACAAAATATACAAGATATTGTGAGCTCAGCTTTTTGTTGCTCTATATTTCCACTTTTGGCCTATTTGGAGATAATATGTCATATGACAGAGGAATAATATTTTTATAAAGTATTTCACCCGATCACTTGTTCAGACAGGTACCGTAGCTTGTGAAAATCATTTTGTCCCATCTCCTATATATATGGAAAAACAATTGCTATACATAAAACATCAATTTCCTCAAATTGTGAAAAATGGAGATGGAGCGACACAATATATCCACACATCAACAGATAGAAATATCATGACCAGGATCAGCGAATGAGACATTGCTTCAGCTTAAAAAGCATGATTTTTCGATGTGGTCAGCATCTCAAATAGTCAGCCAATGTCCATTCCTGGCACTGGGGCTCCCGTTATTAGTGAAAGATCACAATCAAGTCTTATATATGTCTCATTTGTCCAGAGAAGCCTTTGAATACATCTTTTCAACACCTTTGAATGAACATATCACAATTTGTTTATATATATATATCAATTTTATATTCAGGAAATGCTAACTTTTAAGAGAAGAAAAAGCCCAAAAATATATATATTTTTTTTACAGCAAACATAATTTCACCCCCCCCCCCTACACACACACACACACAATTAGGTTAACTCATTCTCGGTGATGTCAGGCTGTTTTCACCATAAAGTTGGACAATTTTGTTCTCTATACTGCATAAATATCTCTTTTGTATACAATAACCACAAACCTACTCACCATCAACGCCCACTGTCTCTTTCAGAAAAATTTCCACTTTCTCCACATGATCTTTGTTCAGGATCTTTTCAATATTAGGATTGAGATAGCTGAAAAACAGATGTAAGTTTCATTTATCCTTCAGTCTGAAGATCTTAAACAAGAAAAAGAAATTATGAGAAAACCAGCCATAGTCACAGGTCACAGGGTTGAGTTATGGATTCAGAGGAAGAAAATACTTTGAGGAAACGCTGCTCACTCATCGGTTTGTTTATATGCCTATGGTGTGAATAGTTCTGAATGCTCATCATTGTCCAAGATCTGCCTGTCATGCACAAAACACATACACACAAATCAGCATGTAAGTGAAACTCTCTTGAGCATGTGACCCACCATGCAATACCCCACTGAATGTCTTTCAATGACTTCTAATTCATCTGTGCAATAGAAATAAGACCATTGCTAGTACAAAATTTAATGCCATTTATAATGCTCTGTACATGCTCTGTTCAACGAACTGGAAAGATTTCAGGTATACATCATAAAAAAATTGATAATCAATCATTTAAAAATTTACTTGGATTTACTCAAAGATATCTACTGATTTTCTATGCATGTCTAAAATACATGTACCAGTCAAGGGTACTGACAACCAATTTTAAAATTTTGTACATCACTGTTTTCTACTCATGTGAAGAGAGCATAATATGTATCTTTTCATAGAAAATTTCTCCAGATTTCTACACAACTTGCAGCTGCAGATAAATGATAATTAATATGTATCATAAAAAAAAATAATTCTAACAGACGTTAGGAAAATGTGTAAAGAATAGTTTCTATTATGATAGACGGTTATCTAGAACTAACAAATGTTCAAATGTTCAAGGGTCATTTACATCCCTTAGATATCAAAACATTAAGTAGTATGCTTACTAACTCAGAAGTGATGCAACATACTGATGAAAACTTACCGAAAAGGAAGAACGCTTTTAACTACAGGCTTTCCTAAGTAATGATCAACTCGATAGATTTCCTCCTCTCCGTACAGAGACAGCACTTTTTCAGACATTTGCTCAGCGCTGGCTTTGTCCACTCCGAATGGTTTCTCCAAGGCTAACTTAATCCTGATATTCTCTTCCCGAATTGCATGACATTTTTCATTAAATTTATACAAAACTTGCTCATAGGCTGCTGGAGGGATTGCCATAAACAGGATGAGCTCTTTCTTTGTACTTGCAGGTGAATGTGAAAACTTTGTAATGAGGTCAGAACATAACCATGAAAAATCTTCTTCATTTTGAAGTGAAACATAACTTATTTTATCTAAAAATTCAGACTTTTGCTTTTCACATGGCAGAGAGGCAGCTCTTGGACTATCAGTATCATCTTCCTTTGGACACCTAATGCTGGCCATTAGGATTTCATTAAGGGCCAAATTTCCTTTATCTTGTTTTGTTCGACCACCTGCAATGAAATCAAAAGTGTAGTTGACAGAATGTGAGCTTTTCTCATCCACGACCTGAGTGAGATCTGAATGGGACCTGTACACGTCAAAGATTCCTTTCCACAGGTATTTGGCAGCCAGGTCTCCTGTGCCACCCATCAGGACTAGTATGGAATGTTGATTTCTTGCTGCGGTTGGAGGAGCCTGGCCAGTCATCAACAGGAGACACATCAGATTGCAGGTTACAGCGGCCATAATGGACACAGATGTTCCTCCCACACTGATTTAAAAAATAAAAGAAAAAGGGGTCAAATTAACGGTGCACTGCAAGATGAGATACAGCACCATAAAAATTAAAATTATCTAAATTACATTCCTGTCAAATAAATATCTTGAAAAACTACTCAGTGAAATTTGGTGGATACTACCTTATAATTACAATATATTACAGGTACCATATATTTCAGAACGTGTTGATTTATGCTCATACACTTATAAAAATCTAAAATTTTTCACCTGCAAGAAAATTGTAAACAATATAAGATCTCAGCAAAACTAACAACTGATAAAAATCCATATCTGAGAGCCATCCAGTCATCTAACTATAACTGTGACTGAGTTATTCATATTGATCTGTATACTGTATATATCTGCTACAAAAAGTAAGGATCATCTGAAAGAGTATTGCTGGATCTCAATAACTAATGACTACTTTTCATTTCAATGACACTAAGCCAATAGGAAGCTCCTGACACTAAATTTCTGCCAAAAGAAACATCACAAAATCTCTTGTAAAATACAGTGGCTATGTTCTTACCTAAAGAAGCAAAGCTGCTCTGCAAAACTACGAAATGTGCAAGTCAATGCAGTGTTTGTTCTGTTTCAAGCCTGGGCTCTGGATTTTGTCTCTGGATTTAGATCAATATTTAACACAACTAGAGATTATAGATCTCAAAGATCTACTGTGTGATCTCAATTCCTTTTCTAGATATCTAGATCTATATAGATCTAGATCTGGATTGATTGTAAAACTATATGCCTCAATCAGAAGGGATCCAACTTGCACATTTCACAAATAGCTATGTCATGGTGGGGTGAGAAATGGCATCATTTTCCACGAAAACAACATTAGAGCCTACTCACTCTTTGAATACTGTTTTCTGAGAAAATTAATTGACAATGACAGGAAAACGGGAATTCGACATCTGCTCTATCAAAGAATCAAAGCAAGTCTGGCTGACAAATCTTCTGAACAGCATAATCTAGAGAACAAAAGTAGATCTATGCGTCACTTCCATTTTTCTCATATCTTAAATGATTGCAAAGACTCAGACATTACTAAGCCGGCTGGTACATAAAAAAAAATTACCTTTTCCATTTCGGTGCCGCTGCCATTGTTGTTTTGTTCCTCAATCCTCACATCTGCCAAGCTAGCAGTAACCGAGACTCAACCAAACAGAGGAGAATATCGATACTGAATATTGGCCACCAGGGCCAGAGCTGGTAAAACGTTCTCTCATTCAACCACTGGTTAGGCATCTCGCTACTCGTCGCCCATTCGAGCACGTGATCTTAAAACCCAGAGCCGTGGAGTTTATTCACGTTTAAAGCAGAATATGATCAGTGAACGTCCTAATCAAATCAGTGAAAAGGAAAACAAAAACCGTTTTTTTTTTTTTCTGCTGGAAACATGTCCGTCAAAATGATTCTACGTGGGACATTACATAGCTAGATCTAGATCTACATTAAAGCATGTTCTATGAAAGAAGATAGGGAGAACTTTCCATACTTCATATCTTCAAAACTAGATCTAGATCTACCCATTGCAGCTAAAAGTGTAAAAGTGCGTTAAACAATAATCGATTAATTTTCGCGAAAAGATATAGAATCTATTTCATGTTTTATAATGTACTCGTTGATCATCAAAACTTGAAATGGGATTGGTAACGAAACCCGAAGAAGAAAACAAGGCCTGGATAAACTTTATAAACTTTTTGCACCTGTACATGTACTTCAGACGTCGGACAGCTCCTGCAAAGACATTGAACATATTTCAGTGAAGATGACCTGTTGATGAGCATCACACAGGCACATTTTCCCTGTTGAGTATTTCATTTATTGTTGGAATCTAGATCTATGTGTTTCAATTTCTTCCAGAAACTAGAGTTTTTATTGTATTGTCCTCTCGAGGATCGTAGATCTAGATCTAGGTTTGATCCACCGCCATTGATTTGCATTAGGTTTTGTAGAAATTAAAGATTGAGCTGGTTTGGCTGATAGGAAAAGAGGGGGGAGGGGAGGAGTAAGAGAGAGCAAATCAATCACAGACCTATAGTTAATCACAATCATATATCATTATCAAGGACTTCACTTAAGGAAATATAGATCTAAATCTAGTAGATTTATCTTTTTAAAAACATCATCTCTTCAGTTACTATAGTACATATATAATAGTAGTCTTCACAGTATAGTATAGCAGTCTTCGGCTTGATGATAGGAAGCAATGTCCTGTCATCGATTCTGTGTCTGATTTGTCATACTGCCGCAGGCTTGACATGGTTTCTTGACCAACCCTGCAGCTATACTTTTAAATTCTTAAAAAGAAGTTCAAAGTTCAAGTTGGCATACGTTTAGAGAAAAACAAAACAAACAAAAAAAAAAAAAGGCATACTCACCATATCTGTTCTGTCTATCAGAATCAACTAGGCCTGTTATTATGTCATGGAGACATACAAGCTCAGTGAAAAAGCATTCCAGCTTTTGGCTGCTGAAATGAAAGGTAACAGTGCTGTTTTTATGTTGTTGTTTTGTGTGTGTGTTTTAAAAAATATTTTGTTCATGTTTTTTTGTTCTTGTCTCTGTTTATTAAAGGGGGGGGGGGGGGTTCTGAAAATAAGGTTTGGGACTAAAATATTAAAAATGAGTTTTTGCTATTATTACACACTTTGAACTCTTCTCACACTAGAAAAACAATGGCTGGAGCCAGAAACATATACTTTATGCCCCTAAAGGGCACCAACATGGCACCACCACATGACTGTATAGAGAGATTATGACGATTCAATTGCGATTTTCTCAGTATGTATGATTTTTTCACTTTTTTCCCTAAGACTTTTTTATTTCTCAGCCGATTGCCTTCAAATTGGATATATATACATCCTCCATAGCATGTGTTTTAATAGAATGCATCGCCTTTCTTAATTTCATTTCCATTTTTGAAGGAAAATTGGATATTTTGTGGAAAATTGAGAAAAATTTACATCCTGTCATCATACATATTTTTAAGATTTATAAAAAATGTTCTTTGACATATAAACAAAAAAGAAATGCATTTTGTCTTTTTCACAAAGATATATTGTTCATGTGCAAATTTTCACACTATTCCATTCATTCAATACTTTAGGAGCCGTAGGTTTTTCAAAACAACAAATTTTCAAAACATAAAATCCAAGAAGGCGGTATTGTTATGGCAACCAAATGCAAAACAAAAATTGTTTCCACACGTTTCCTCAAATTTGGACATGCTGAATCCAAATTTGATACAAAAAAAAAAAAAAAAATCCCCAGTTCAAGCATTTGAAAAAGCACTCTCAGGATTCACCCCCCCCCCCCCCCCCCCCTTTTAATCATACATTTTATACTCATTATAATTTCATATGAAAATCATGCATGGCCATGGATGGCAGAAATATAATGTATATTATGCTAAGGTGTAATAATCATTGTTGACTACAGGGCCTCTTTTTATGAATTATTGCAAGAAGTTAAAGTATAAGTTCAGTTTCATTTTATGTGTCTGGAAGGAGCCAATCAATTTTTACCACTAGAAGATATCATAGGGAAAAATTATGAAAATTTCTTTGTAAGAATAATATATTTCCGGACAGAGTGAGAAAGATTACCTTTGTGAAAACCACTTCATACTTGGAACTGGATTTCAGACTTATATCCCAACATAGAAACTTTGGATTCTCCAGTGGATTCACTCAGCTTTTACCGAAGATTTGTCTCTCCAAATCGTCCTGTTGTAATCAGAAATGCCATCAGCCATTGGCCTGCCTTAAACAAATGGTCAGGGGGATACTTCAGGTAAGAATGAAAATTGCAAATATGCCATTCCTCCCATCATGGAGCTTGTGTAACACCAGCATTTTATGAAACACAGATCTAGAACAAATTTATGGGGAACAAAATTGTGATTTGTCATATATTGATGGGTACTTTTTCCTTGTTATTTTATCTAATTTTCTTTCAGTTAACTTGTGTGCCTATCATTTCTGTTTTATGGGACATATGTTTTAATTTTTTTGTTCTCTGGAAGATTATGATTTATTTTGCAATTATTCATACATGAGGGAATGTTAAGTCATCTGAAAGTAAAGGCAAATGCTGATGGGCTTCATTTAATTAAAAAGAAAAATGCTGATGGGCTTCACTTATATAAGAAGAAAAATGATTTAAAATTTGTTTTAATTCTACTCAGATCTACAGCTTTTGAATCACAGTGTGAAAAAATGTTTGGCTGTGATGCGCAAGGTCTGATGCAAGGTCAGAAAAAAGATACATGTACAAATCATTGCTCTACATATAAAATAGAAAGGACGACATATCTATGAAGAAAAAGAATTATAGTGCCAGTAAGAAAGTAGAATAATGGATTTATAAAGTTTTCGTCTTTGTGTCCATCCAGGCAGACCATTGGAGATTTAGAAGTGACAGTTGCTGTGACTCCCAATGGATATGCGGATGCCATCTGTGAGAAACATTTTGTGATGCCAGAGGAACGAAGGATGTGTATGTCGGAGTTCCTGGATATTCTGTCCATGCCAGCCAGAGAGAGGGAGCAAAAGGGAGTCTTTTATATCCAGAAACAGAATTCCAATTTGTCAGATGAGTTTGCCTGCCTCATGAGAGATGTGGATCCTGACATAAGTTGGGGCTCCAAAGCTTTTGGTTGGTGACTGGTACTCAAAAGATTTAGACTCTAAAATGGTTATAAAGAAAATGCTTAAACCCAAATGTGTGTTATAGAGAAAGAATCTTTGGGAGTGTTGTTTTTTTTCACTATGTAATTTGTTATGCTTAGTATGAAATAAATCTATAGGCTGAAAACTGCCCTTTTAACCAATAGTTTTTATTTCCTCAACTGCATTTTCTTTCATATTACTCATAGCCAAGACCAAGCTCAGGTACTGGACCAGTTTCTTCCGACAAAGAAATTGTCCATGAACGCGTCATCTACTGGTACCCCAATGTGCTATACTGCCCAGTAGTATGACACAAACAAGGTTAGGCCTGAGGTGCAAGAAATCATGCACCTACTATCCTCCATTTCACATCTCACCCATCGTTCGTGGCCCCTGATCGAGTCCCATGAGAGGGTGTTGCCTGTTACGTGTAGATTTATACGTGAGGCTATTATGATTTCATCATTATTTATAGCTACACAGCCATAGTATCAGAGGATGGATTGGCCTTTGTCTTTTCAACCATATACTGTAGCCATGTTCACTTGCCTGCATTATCTTCATGTCGTCTCTAATGACAACGAATGTGTATTGCACACTTAGTTTCACTGATTATAGACATAAGGTAGTGGTTTGGTCATGTGGTTCTTAGCTCAGGGAAGCAATTCGTTACTTAAACTTTCATTCAAGGGCTGCGCTTCCTGTTTCAATTTAGCCTCGTCCGATACAACAAAATGACGATAGAAGGAAATGAGTTCCATTTCCCGCAAATTTCATTTTAACCATTTTAGAGTGTAATTTCCATGCATATTCACTTCTGTCTTTACATGATATGGTCAATCGCTACAGCATTTTCGACACTATGATGCAATTTAATTTAATTAAGCACTGTGTTGCAAAGTTCTGATGTAAGTAAAGATAGAAACTTTGGAACAACTGCAGACAGTATGGAATCGTTCATAACTGAATAGGTTTGGTATAAATATCAAAGCTCAACCTTTTGTTCAGACAGATTTGTTCTCAATGTTGCCCTTTATTCTGCTATTGTGTGTCATCACAATTGTTTTTCTTATTTTTTTGTGCAACTCTGTAGGAAACAAGCCAGATGCAGTCAATTTCTGGATGGGTGACAAACATGCAGTGACCTCAAGTATGAAAGATCAGAAAATAGTGCCTGCTGATAGTCATTATCTTGCAAATCATATCTTGTTACATTCAGCCTGTGAGAATGCACAAGTAAATTTTGTACGTGCTTAGTGTAATGCTATCTTGGATTTGAGTATAATAGTTTGCTTGTTTCTTTCTCTTAATAAAATGAAGCATTTTTGAAAGTTGTGTACAATCAAAAACCAGTTTGCACGTCTATCAAATTAACTTCATTCATAGTTTAAGATCGAATATTTAATCAAGTTAGGCACATAATTTATTATTTTTCTGTTGGTTCATAAAGCTTTAACTAGAGGATCATTTGAAATAATCTCACAACTTAGTTATATATACATATGAGTTGTATCACAAATTTTCATCACCCTCAGTGCACAGAGATCACTACGAGAACTTGTACTGTGTCGTGTCTGGACATAAAACTTTCACCCTTCTCCCACCCACTGATCTGCCTTTTATCCCTTATGGTGAGCCAAACAAATTGTTTTGTGTTTATTGTTATTGTCGTTGCTCCTAGTTGTCTTATTTATCTCCTCTGTGTTTCAAGTTGATCTTCTCATTGAAGAAATCACAGACCTTGTATTTCAGTTGCTGAGCCAAAATGCAATATTTCAGAAACTGAATGTAGTGAAAATGTCCCCAATTATGCAATGAGTGATCATAAAATAATTGACGAATTCACCTTACAGATTCCTGCAAATGTATGGGATTTTGTCAGTACTGTGCACACACTGATCCACTACTATACTCCTGTGTCCCAAGAATTTCTATAATGGAAGTGAATAGGTCATTTGAAACAAATTCCAACACAAGTGAAGGAAGCATAAGAAGCATTACTTATACGAAGTGTCTAGCCGGACTTTAGTCCAACTAGCCCTCAGGTCTATTGGGACTTATTGTCATTTCCCCCGTATTATAATGTTTATTTTCACCCTGCGATCATAGTCAGCTGTGGCCTAATGGACAAGTAACCAGAATGACATTCTATCAACCCCGGTTCGAGTCTCAGCTATGCCATTT
>JBCAUA010838205.1:0-28252 GCA_038406235.1 Peronia verruculata
GCGGGCCATGTGGCCTTTGATTTGTCTTCTCCCGTCTTTCTATTACCGACTGCCTAGATTCGGCTATATCTATGGACAATCTAAGAAAAAAAAATATCATTGACTATCGAAAGATCTTGTACTTGATGCAGCCGTACCTATTATGTGATATTTTGGAAAAACTGGGTCCGATAACACCTAATTGTTGCCGACAAACTGAGTAATATCACAGCGATGCGACACATAGTAAGGAAAGGAGGACCGCCTAAATGCGTTCTTCGCAGGACCAAGTGTGGCTTCACCTGTTGGCGTTTTGGCGTGCGGCGCAGCTGTAGGGTTAAGTGCATGTTTGCAGGTAAAGCTACAGATGGTGCTACAGCACCAATTGTTAGCCAGTGACTCAGGTTTCACACCCATACACACACAATTTCTTCAGAACCACAAATAAATCCACATGTACAGTGGAACTCTGATAATAAGAAATTTCTTAATAATAGAATTTCTTAATATCCAACATGCACTGATGCATCCCTACTATTGATTATTTACCCTGATAAGTGTCTCCCTTACAATGCCTGCACATATATTTTGCACAGGAAAATATCTGACAATAAACTGGTGGGCTACTGAATGATATGTTTTACTTTGCAATTAAAGTTAGAGTAATGTTCTACATTGTGCAGGTTAAGCAATAAATGCCGTTTAACTGATGGCAAGACTCCAAGACCATTGTCTGCATGTGTTAGATTTATGATAGATCTACTGCAGAACATTCTTTAACACCGTAAAGACTACTACTCGTCTCCCCCACCCGGCACACCCTACCCAAAGTGCTTTACTTTCATCTGTGTGGACAAAGAAACACCGCCCCCACCCCAGGTTGTTTTACCTGGAACTAGCCTATTGCATAAGTATCATGCAAAAATTGTCCCGCCTTTAACAATCAGTGTGTAATCAGAGCTGGTGGACATTGTTAGAAGTGGATGAACAAACAAAAAAACTGGTCGCGTACTCAGTTTAAGCGTCTCTGGCATGCCATCACATGGTTTTACTCATCACCTCTGGGAAAATTATTTCCTTTTAAGCGAGACTGGGAGGATTGGCATTTCACAAATTCCCAGATTATTTTACAAGCAAGAAGAAAGAAATAGAACAGGACTGCATATTCTTTTCTTTATTTACCGAAATTTCGCAACAGTTCCACTGTGCTTAGATCCTCTTAAGCATGTAACATATGTACAATCTTAATCTACACCATTATACATACAGTCATAATTGTGAACATAAATCCTCATAAAGAATAAATAAATGTGATGATCATGAAACAATCCTGTTGCAACTACAAAAAGATGAAACTTACATTCATCAAATTAAATTAAAACTTCTGCATGTCATTCAATTACAATTTGACACAAAAGTGAAATTAAGTCAAGGAAAGACCAGCATTACACATAAAGAGTTTGTGGTGACTCGCATTTATTTAAACAAAGAAATTCAACAGGTAACACTCAATAAAAGAAAAACAGAGCACCATTTCAATGAACAAGGAAAGCAAATAGAAGTATATATGATGGGGGTTCTTGCTCACTTTTTGTTGGGAGCCTCCTATCCTCCCAAGGCAATAATATGATCCAATAAAGTTAGCCTGTACAATGGGCACTGGGAGCCTCTTTGGGGGATAAGAGGCTCCCAACAAAAAGACAGCTAGAGCCCACATTATATGTACTATTCAATTGTATTTAAAATTTTTATTTGTGATGACATCTGCTCTGCGCACTACACATAATTCCAGAACTCATTTTTTTTTTCTTTACCTGTTGTTTATATCACATCATATCTCAAATAGCTAAGCTGAGAGATAGGAAACATAAGATAGAAAACCAATGACAAAAGAACAACAGAATCCAATGACAAAACACATTAGAATGGTATCCTGATATAGCAGGTCATCTGAGGCTGCTGAAAGGGACAGAAAGCCAGCTGAACTTGAAACTTAATCATAACATATCAATATCAAAGACATAGAACAGATATAACTACAACACTTGAAAATCCACAAGTTTGTTTTCAGAAGATTGTCTCTTCCAGTATGTCTAAACCACAGTTCAAAAGTGCAAAAAAGGGAAAAAATTGATATTTACTAATATTGTGAATGATGAAAAAATTGTACTTTCACATAGTTTGTTCATGTGCAACACAAGCTATCTCACAGTTACTGTACACAATCTTAAATGCATTATTTCTGAAAAGAAAAAAGAAAAATACTTCTAACAAATACTATATCTGACCTGAGAAAAGAAGAATATTCGAGCATTTGCATCATACGAATATCATGCAAAAACCATTCAGTCAGATGACTTTTCAAAATATCATTAAATGTAAAATAATGATGGCAAGAAAAATCTGAATGGTTTTCTTAATATGTAAAGCAATAATGATGATAGTGCTAGATTTCAATCAGCTGGCTGTAAAATTTGATCATTATCATCATGAAAACATGCATGAGAGAAAGAGCAAAAGAAGAAAAATTATCAACATATATTACACAAACACTTTAAAATTTGATAACAATCTCAAGCTTTTATGCCAGCTGTTTTATTTACAAATATAGGATGTCAGAGTAAAAAGGCTGGAGTCACATCAAGATCTAAAGCACTGTCATGTTTATTTCACTACAGTGCACGGATCAAGTTATCTGATGCCCTACTACTGCTTATCTAATCCTGCAAGATCAGACACAGAGTAATCTGAGATCATCATGATGTTGTGATTCTGAGATAAAACACAAAAGATCGGGATGTGAGAAAAATGAGCAGTCTGATCTATTCCTTTCACATATTGATGGCAGAGTGTAGGTGGCTAAAGAATACCTGGGTGGGATTTTTTGTTATTAAACACCTCCTCCAGGTCATAACACACTTGCACTTTTTTTTTAAGGTGAATAAATTGCAGTGGTGACTTGTGGAAAATGAATCTTTTGAATATTCTCAAATCCATTACAGCTGATTTAGACAATTGTGTTATGACTGTGCCACCCTCTGTCAGAATATTCTAGTTCAGAGTATATTTAATGCTGAATAAGTTTTGATATTTGTAATCAAATCACTGGAGAGAAAAAGAAACAAGCCATTTCCAAGATAATACATGTACATGTACATCATAGCCTCACTATACAAAAATATAAATGGTTCCTCACAGTCTGCATTATGCTTCTCACAGTAATAGAATAATTTTTTACAACAAGCTTATAAATGCACAATATTGAGGTACATCTTCCTGGATGTCAAACAAAACAAAAACCTTAACAATACAAGCAATAATAAAGTGAAATACTGTCATTCAAATACTTGCATATCATTGAGTCAACAACAAACATTTAACACATTTTAAGTAAAAAAAGAAAAGTAACATTCTAATTTCAATTGAGAAATAATGGTTCCTTCAGTGAAAAATCTCTTAGAAGATATGAGCTGTGGGGGTGACAATAAAGTTTGAAAGAGATGAAGAGGTGAAGATAGTGTATATATGAATGTGTGAGGGTTCACGTGATCCAGCACTTTGCCAAACTTTGTAATTATTTCAACCTAGGCCTTTCTTCAAATGATGCTATAATCATCTTGATATGTCTTCGACCAGGCCAAATGAGTCGGAAGTCGCCCCGGACAACGAAGATATACGGCTGTTTTTGGTCTTTTTTAACTACTTTCCAGTTAAGATACTACATTTTTTTTTTTTTTTCACAACACGTCAATTTAACCTTTTTATGACCTGCAAAAAAAGAGAAACAGTTTGGTATCATAGTCGGAATATAGTGAAAAACAGTAAAAAAAAAAACGACTGTGACTTGCTCACCTGGTGCGACCTGCGACTCATTTGGCCTGGGCGCAGGACATATGTCTGCATTCTAATCTCCAGATGAGGTAAGATAAACTTTATTTTTCCTCACAAGGAAATTCCAATTCGCAGTTGATGAGACACAGGATACATTCACACCCTCATGCATATCGACAAAAATATCACAAATAGTATAACAAGGTAGCCTCCAGAAACATCACCTCAGATTGATGGGCGCATGGCTGATGACAGGAATGAATTTCTGTAATGCTCAAAATTCTTAACATGTAATAAATGCCCACTTTTTAAAAAAATATTTCCATCGATTATAAAGTGGATGCATACAGTTATAATTATCTCACCATGGCATTTTCAAATTTTGTAAACTAGGTAAGAATTATACATGAATTACTTCAAGGACAAAGAGTGCAAAACCCACATAAATATAAATTCATTGTATGATAATACAGAAAAATAAACAATTTACTGTTTGATAATTCAGAACTGTGGAATATTTTGAGGATGTTTATTTTGCCTAGCTATACTGGATGTGAATATCTACATTACTAATGATTATTATTGTAAAACAAGAATTCTCAGTGAGATCTGAGAGATAATTTTGACCACTGTGACCTGTGCTAATCTGCATTCAAGACCACACTATGCCCACATCTTTGAATATTGGCTTCATCACAAAGGTTGTGCTGCTTTGTCATCAGAAAACATTGATAACACTGATAATCTTTACAAATTGAAAGTCGCATGATTATATGGATAAACTAACAGAATGAGGATGAAACTATGTACATGTACATTCCGAATAAGTTAAAGTGAACACTTCTCAACAATATAAATGAGAGTACAAAACAAACAAACCAATTTAGATTAGTTTATGGTAAATGGGTGAACATTGCAATAACCACTTTCCTAGAAGTTCTCAGTTATCTAAGTATTTCTCTTTCTCTGTCGGTCTTCAAACATGTCCTCTATTAAAGATATACAGCAAGATATGCCCTTGCCCATTCTTTAGCTTTCAAATTACTATTACTTTCACACAACAGTTTACAAGAGATATGAAGTTTGACTCAGATAGCTTGCATCTATTCATATAAATCTTACACCCACTGGTATGGTTGAAACAGTTGTGCTGTAAATTAGCTTTATTTTGAGTGCTTGACTGGTTCTTGTCCTCAACATCATCATAAGACATACATGAAGACTGTCTTCAAGTCAGTGCCCATGTACATTTGAATAACTGGTAAATCCCGAGTCACAGAACCTCCAGTACAGCTGTTTTCAGTTAGGTGATGCAGTCAAATTGGTTTGGCATTTTCAACCACAGCATTCAAAGCACTTTCCTATCTACAAGCAAGATATCTATCAGATACTTTTCTACTGAGGTTGTTCAATTGAACGCTCTCAGAGTGAGCCAGATCTTTATAGATAAATAAACATAAACATCAGAAATATTCTGTGAATACATTTGCTCCACCTTGATGCCATCTGGCGCCTGGCCAGAGGTATCCATCAATATCGTGCTTGCTACAACTTGGAGAACAGATTACTCATCTCTCGATGTAGTCATTGAGAAAACACATAAAAAGCTGATAAGCGGAGGAAGTACAAATCTCAATTAGCTGATCGTCTCAAGTTTTTACCCTTGACAACCAGACTAAGGAGGTAATCGATGACTCCCGACTGGCGCATCACTTGTTGTGTCCCTTTGTACATCATCTCGATGGGGTCCATGGTCTGTTGCTTAGTGGCCGGGGCCAACAGTGTCGGGCCAAAAACTGTCGAGAGGTTGTGGATGGACATTTTGTTCTCTCCCACATACCTTGCCACTCTGCAGATCACAAATTCAGAAATACATATTACATTCATATTGAATTGCTTAAAAAAAAGGCACATGCCATTTTCACCACCTCCGAAGTTGTGGGAAAATAACATGTTACAGCGCTAATCATTGGATTATGATTCAATTGAAACAGTATATTTTTCAATAAATACATTTCTGTTCTAATGACATAGTTTGACAGCTCTCATGTTCAGGATGCCATGAGACATCAGGTGCATTTAGCTATGAGTCTGAGTATGCCACTGCGAAAGAGCAACAACATTCTAGGATATTCTTTTCATTTTTTTTTTTCTGTATTTACTGTTATTTCTTTTCTTGTGGCTCTTTCTATGTCACGGAAATCTCTTCACCTTTACAATGAAGTTAAACTCTGTCACCTGTCATATTAAAAGACCCCCCTGGGCAGAAGAAGATTTCTAGGTAAGACTTACTTGACAAGATGTTCCAGCAAGTAGACCACAGTGTAATAATTGGCATCTGGCAACTCATGAAGTAAGGTGAGCATACACTGCGCTTTGGCTTCATCATCCGACAATTCTGGTGAGATGGTTGGACAGAGGAGATAGTGGATAATTATTCATCAATGAATGAATGGATGGTTGGCAGATAAATAGGTGGATGGACACAATGATGAATGAATGTAAGGCATGAATGAACTGATGAATGGACAGACACATGGATGGATGAATGAATAGATGGACAAATGGGTGGATATATCAATGCTGTTGTGAAGATTGATTAGATTATACATGAAGTAATCTCTTTTTAATATTCGTTCATTGAAAGACTGGTTTAGCCTAATCTATCAGGCTATATACCATCAGTTTATCTTTATTAAGGTTTATAACTCTTTCTACATTTATAACACATCAATTTTAACACTGAACATCATCAATAATGAAAATCACCACTAAACTGTTTGTCTGTTATCATGTCATTTCATAAGACTTCTCTGTTTTATCATTAAAAATGATGAATAATGTCAAATTTGACCATTCCAAGCAAATTTATGAATGATCACCAGTTTGTCACAATAGATGTTTCTCCAGGCTCCTTAACTAAAACATTATATAAACTAACAAAATTAGGGCTGGATCATTCTCCTTCCTCTGATGAGATGACATGTTGAAAAATTATCCAGCATTTAATCATTCTAATAAATAAAAGTATCGGCATTTTTATCTATTTGATTCAGCATTTACTCTAAAAAAATATATCAGTTCTGACAATTTCACAATGTTTTTTACAATATATACACTATGAAAAATAACTGCTTAACTGCTTTGTCCCATAGCTGTTATTCTTCATCATCCCCAAAAATCTAAGGATTCAGACAGCCAAGTATAAGCAAAGGGACTTACTGAGGGCATCAATAAAGCTTTGGTAGTACATTTCTGTGAATAGGGGCTCAGGCAGTTCCCGGAAATACAACTTGAGAACTCCTGTCACTGCGTGAATGTCGACATCTTGTACTGCTTGGGCCCCGGCTCTCACATCTGTCAATAGCACAGACACAAACATATTATTATGGTGTATACAAGATATATGGTTGTCATGTGATTGAGTGAAGTCTGATGTCAAGTTTTTAGCACAGATTTCAATTGTATTGGTCTCAGTGCAAAGGGAAATGAATGTACTTCACTTTATGTAACCAAGACTTCTTCATGCCAACATTTTCAGATTCACAAATATAACTCCTGTGATCACATGGTCAGAAAAGCCATCTTCTCCTCTCACTGAAATCCTCTTCACTTCACCCCCCCCCCCCCTCCTCCTTGTGCAGTTTTTCCACTATTCAGCTCTGAGTATTATAGTTTACTCAGAACAAGGGCTGAAAATACACCTGCCACATGCTACTTACATTTCCACTTATGGACACTTGCTGAATACAAAGAATATAATCACAAAACATTTTGCATTTAAAAAAAAAAAAGGAGGGGGACAGTTTTTTACCCTGATTGCTTGAAAAGCAGATCAAAACCTTATGAGCTTTTTCCTCGTGAGTCAGATAGGACTTACTTTTATCGAACAATTTTTTGATAGCCTGCAGGTCTGATGTGACTCCCGATACTCGATAAATACCAACTTCATCCAGACCTGAAAAGAACACACAAAAACTTGATCAAGCATTTCATATATAACCAGCAAAAATGCAATCACAATTATATTTAAGGTTTTTCAAAAGCTGGCAGGATTAGGATTAGTAGATTCACACAAAAATGTAAGACTGTTGTTTATCTGTATTGCACTGTAATTTCATTATGGATTAAAAACTGTACTTCCAACTCTGTCCATAATGTTTGATGCATGGCCTGAATGTCTCCAGCGAGCATGAAGCTTTCATAATTTTCAATTTCCTGTTAATTCTCTTTAAGAAAAAATAATTAAAAAAATTAATAATAATAAAATTTGTAAAAAAAAAAAAAAAGAAGAAGTTATTACTGTCTACTTATTCTCATAGCGACTTGAACATTTTTCTACCTCTTTTCTCTACTTCCTGAACACAAGCTGTGACAATGGTTGGTACTGTCTTGCCCTCTCGCCGAGTACACGACTCCAGTTTGACACCAAAGACAGCTGAGCCACTGCGAGATGGCGTTCTTTGCATGGTCTTCTCCACAGAGGTATGGCGCACTGAGATCACTAGGGACACTTCATTCATTGAGATTGTTTTCTCCTGGAAGGAGCCTTTCAGCCAGCTCTTGCTCAACTGAAAATGAAATGGGATATTTTTGAAATTTCCATTTCTTCAGGTTGGTGAATTTGGCCACAGAGAGCAATGAAAATCAAAAACATCATATGCTGAAATTCAGAGACATTATGTGCTAAAGCCAAATACTTAACGTAGAAAGGGTGCAGTTAAATCTTTTTTGCTTCGTTAAGACAAGGAGGATCAAATGACTAAGACAAGTCAAACGATGCAAATTTAAATAGATCTGTGATGACCTGCTCATAATTGTATGTCTTAAATATCACAAGATATGACCTGTTTCCTATAGTACCCTTTCCTTTCCCCTTCTTCTCCCCCCCAACACCAACAGCAACAAGAATTTTTAAAAATGCCCTGAGAAAATGATATACCAGCAGAATCTTTCTTTCAGGAGGAGGAAATTACATAGGGTCTGCAAACTTCAATTTCTCAAAAGTGCGAAAATGTGACATAGGGTTTCCACTGATCCCTTCCATTTCTGTTGATTACTGCCTGTGAGAACTGCTGTACATTTAAGCTTATCCATTTTCAATGATATTTTTTTTTTTTTTAAATGGAGGATGATATTTACTTGAAGTATAAAAACATTAATGCCTGATGTTTTGAAATTTCCTAAGTGGACATCATGACTTTTCCATTGATCCCTTTCAACGCAATGACAATCTTTCCACAATCTTTCCACTACATCACTGCTAGCAACTGCATGGCGAAAAGAACAAAGATGCCTCAGTCTCACCTCCAGAGCTCCCCTGCCCAGCAGTGTGTCTCCTTGGTCTCCTTCCTCCTTCTTGAAGCACAAGATTCTCAGGGTCTGTGAGCCCTCCAGCTCCAGTTCAAAATCAGCATTCCAGGCAGGATCACGAGAGGCCTCACAGATGTTGGTGCGAGCCTTCATAAAGAAATGGCCAAAGCTGTCCATCTCCAGGCAGCAATAAGTATCTGGGATAAAAATCACCAACGTATTATTTAGTTATCACTTACAAGCAGTAGGGACTTTTTTTTAGAGTTCCACATCCAGATGACATCTACACTTACACAGTCGCTGATTAATGGCTTTATTATTGTCTATATGGGTTTCCAATAATTGTACTGGTTCTGGGTTATATCAAGTACCTTTCAAAAACACTTCTACACACATAAAATTTCTAATAGTTGTCATTTACAATCATCAACAAGTGTTCACAATACTGTATCTAAGATAATTATAATACCTGAATATCTGCTCGCAAGAAACAAATACAGCAGGTCTGGATTACGATGGATAATGCATGCTGAAAATCAAACTAGGAATTGAGACTTACTACATTCTTCTGTCAATCCATTCAATTTGTGGATAGTCACATTGAGTATTCCTGTCATAACATCTTCATCTGCCAAAAAAAAAAAAAAAGAAAACACAAAGGTCAAAATATTCTTGATAATATTCATCATCTGAGAGTTGCATGCTTAGATTAACATACAGACTCATTTCTTTTCATTAGTGTATGAGAGACAGACTCATTCCTTGGCTTACATATTAATCTTTACACCAATTCCATATCTCACAAAAGCATGTAGTTCTACCTATGCATTTTTTGGGAAAGATAAACAAAAAGATCTCAATTGCAATCACTAAAATTTGGCACAGGAAAAACAGAATAACTGGTTTGATTCTGGCTTTGCTTTCGTCACAGGTTATGGGCATGATAAGGCATGATAACAAAACCTGAGACCTCTTGATGCCATGGTCTGGCCTGATCTGGCACTGCTGAACATTTGTTATAGCAAGTATGTCTTTAGACACAAGGCCAAAATTATGCTCATTATTTTTTTTATCATTCCAATACTGTTACTTATTATTTCAGGTACCTCAATCCTTCGACAACCTTGACTGTAATTTCTAGAATTTTCAGCTATCATGTTAAACTTTTTGACTGAGCAAACAGTGATGTTTAACTCAATGAAGATACAAAATCTTCAATTCAGTATGTATTGCTGTCTTTCAACAACTGACAAATGTCACTGAATGAATGCTCAGAAACTGATAACACAAATAAAGATCTCTATGCTGAAAGAGTTAACTTCACCAAGATGGGATTTCACACAATGAGGTGAGACTGTGTCACTTGCATACCTGCAAGATATAGTGTCATCCAAAACTGTCACAAAAATGCATGTATGTTCACAATAATCTATGATTTTACATACCGTGATCTTAAATCTGAAAAACTGATTTGTGTTTCATTTGCAGCTCTGCAGTTTGAACAACAGCAACAAAAATCACATCTCACCTTTGTCTACAAGAATGCTGCCGATGTTATTGACTTGTGGAGTCTGAAAGTAACAAATTCTATATAAAACAATTGCATTACTCACTAGTTTCCCTCTAACAATGAAATGTTGATACATGAAAATGATTTTATATTTCATTCTTGACAGATTCTGAGGTGCAATTCAAAGTACATAAAAAAAAAAAAAAGTCTGGGTGGCTGTTGTGGCACTTAATTTAAATTCAACAAATACGGAAGAAAAATAAGCAGCACAAAGTCCAGAACAAAACAAATGTATCTAATTTATGAAATTGTTTTAAAAAACTTAATTATTGTAATTTCTTAATACTTTTCAGAATTTTGGATTTTATAATTTTGAAGAAAATGAAAACAACAGACAAGTTCTCAAAACTCCCAGACTTCTAGTTATAGCTGGGCTAACCTGAACTCAAAAAAAAAAAAAAAAGACAAAGAATAACAGAACATAAAAATTGCAAAGGGAAATAGAAAAAAAGAAAATCTAACTAATAAAAGAACAACAAACACTCTTCATTTGACCTGAGATGATGCAGACAAATGGAACCAACCAGACAGTTCTGCTTACCTCTTTGACACTGTTGATGAGTTCCTGAACCATGATGCTGCTCATGCTCTGCTGGCTCTCTTCAGAACCTGGGGAAATAACAAGAGCAAAATGTCTCACAACAGACCTGACTTCCTTGGATCAAAATCTTCAAATTCTGCATTTTCTCTTATCAGAGTAATCATTAATCAATTTCCTAAAGAAGAAAATCTTTTTGATACAAGTTCCTTAGGAAGATTTTTTTCTTGTATTTACAAGCTGATTTTCCATCTTTGTCTACTTGTGTGATGACAGGATAGATTCTAAAATTTAGACATGATGATTTCATCCTTCATGCCAGGCAAACTATAATGAAGCTGTGCATAAATGTCACATAAGTTACAAAGTAGATCAATTCATAATAAAAATAAGACTGGAAATCAGCTCATCAGGATTGTCATTTTGAGCCAGTCCTCTGAACTTTCAGGGTAACATGACAAAGCAAACTTAAGAATCATTTGAATTTTTGTTTGTAACTAAGGCAAGCCACCCAATATAATTTTTTTTTTTATTCCTCTAAGTGAAGTTTCCTGATCTCTATGACAAGATGCTCAATTTGAAATTCCTATTCTATCTGTCCATGTGAATTTACCATTTTCCCTTTGGCAAGATATTAATTTTGAAATTCTTATTTTATCTCTCCTCAGGAAAATCCCTTATGGTGGTTCCATCCTTCCCTTACAACACGAAAGATAAATACATGTATCAGGCCTATATAGTCAAAATGCATCTATCAGGCCTATATAGTCAAGACAACTTACATTTTTTTGACAGTGAGGCAATTGTTTCTTTCCACTCTTCCCGTTCATACTCAGTGGACATGAGCAGTGTGGCCACCTTATCACTTTCCATGGAAACTTTGAACGGCAGCTTGGGAGAGGCTAGGATCAGCTGGCCTTCCTGTGAAAACATTCATAATGTCTGAATTACAAATTCTTGCGGCACCAAAACTCTCCACGGTGTCAATCTACTCTCATCAAACAATAGAAAAAATTATAACTCACTATTCATTTATCATATTTGAAGAATTTAACTGAGAAAATTGGATTTTACTGATCACTGGCTGTAGGAACTAAATTGATGGCAAACATTACAGCACAGAAGACGTTTAGCTTAACAGTTTTATGCACAAATTCTACACATCAATAACAAACAACTCATTTCATCTAATCATAGCAAACACATTTCATACTAAATGCTTGCTAAAAACATTACAGAAGTTCAAAGCCAACACAGAGGTGGGATGGCCAAGCTGTAAAATTTCCTAATAGATCAGGAATGTTTGACATCACTAAGGTCTAAGTTGGAAAGAGAATGTCAAAACAATGGAAAACAATTACATCTCCAGACAACATAAAAAGATGCTGCTACACACAAGCCAAACTGGCAGACTCTCAGTCATGCTACTGACTCATTCATGCTAATAGCAACATTCCGTTGAAGGTCTGATATATTTCAAATGTCTCTCTAGGAATCGATGGTCCAAGTACGAGGTCTATCCCAAAAATTTCCCACTCGTATTAGTCCAGCAGCTCGGTGACCATCCTGGCAGTGTGCACAGGTGCATTGTCATGATGGAAGATGACTCCAGATTGCAGGAGCCCAGGTCGCTTTTTTCTGATGGCTGGTCTCAGTTTATCTTGCAGAACCATTCTGTAATATTGGGCATTGACAGTGGTGCCGACAGGAACTGGCCATCGCAAAATGATACCAGATGTGTCGAAAAAGAACATGTGCATGACCTTCAGAGACCCCTGCTTTCGACGTGCTTTCTCTGGGCGAGGATGGTCACCGAGCTGCTGGACCAATACGAGTGGGAAATTTTGGAGCATCCACGCTATTCTCCAGATCTGGCCCCATGTGACTTTTGGCTCTTCCCAAAAATGAAAGAGCACATTCGGGGTCAAAGATTTGAGTCAGAAGAAGACATTATTTTTGCGACACAAGCAGCCAGCAGACAGCTGGACAAAGTCTCTTACGTCACTGCATTTGACGGCTGGTTGCGGAGAATGCAAAAGTGCATAGACAATGGCGGTTGCTACGTTGAATAGATCATAAAATGAAGGTATGTTATGCCAAGTTTCATTGTTCTTGATTATTTTGTTTCTGAGTTATTGAGGAGGGAAACTTATTTTTGGGATAGACCTCGTATATAGGAAACATCTTAACACCATGTCATTTTGATTTTTATATGCTTCTACCATCGGCCACACAAAATTCCATTATGTTGCGGCCTTGATCAGTCATTATTTTTCACGAGCAATTTTAGTAACCTTTGAAAGGTTATTGTTCCCACTGATATATAGACAGAGAGTAACCTACTCCACGAGAATTTCAAATACTTACCATCTCTACAAATACTTATATGTGTATATGACATGGTGGTCTAGGCTTGGATGCATTTCTTTATGAATTTTGGTTTTTTAGTTTTTTAATATTGATAATTTGTGCTGGTGTGATAAATTTCACGTTGATGGCTTCTCTGCTTGACAGTTTGGAATAGTCCAGAGACAGGTATATATTAATCAAACGACAGACAAATAATATCACACTGAGAAGGAAAAATAATAAAGAAACAGTGAAACAAATTAGAATAAATGAAGTAAGATAAAATAATACCAGTTAAAATAAACTCAAATTAGAGTAAACTTGTAATTCGATAAAAGAAGACTGAAATAAAGTAAAAAAAAAAAAAAAAGATAAAATAAATTTAAAGACAAGAAAAAAAAAAAAGATGTTACCGATGTTTTCAAATTCACCCCAGTGGCAGATGTGAAAGGACAAGTCATTCATGTTGTCTACTGACTTACTGATGACTTCTTGCTCTACGTTTATGGTCTTTATCTGTGGACATTTGCATAAACATGTATCAGAAAACCAGTCTAATGTGTCATCAATATATAATTACACATTATTTACTATGACTTTATTATCAAAGAGTTGTTAAAATTGTATATACTGAAAAATGATATTTCAAATCATTGAAAACAACATACACACGCTCACAAATCTCAGAGAAAAACAAACAAACAAACAAACAACAAAGCAATCAAACCAGTACAAAGAACCATATCACTTACGATTTTTTCCTCTTATCTTGTTCTTTGCTTTAATTAATGCATTTGATGTACACGATTATTTTATGTGCTCGGTGCCTGTTATTAACCATACTATACTGTTCTTACAATGCATCTCATAGATATTATCCTTTAATATTATGCCCACATCTGTAAATGCCGGATATGTATGGCCACAGTCAGTCATTTTATAGTTAATAAGTTTTGATTATTTCTTTTGTGCTTTTCCCCCAGTGTTAGGCAGAGATTTATGTCAAAATTAAGATATCGATCTCACAGTGTAAAGGAAGGCCTGATCAGAGGACGGGTGGTGAGGTAGTGGGAGGAGGGGGGGGATGGTGAGAGTGAGAGGAGGCACAAGAGGAATTTTTGTTGTTGTTGTTGTTGTTTGTTTGTTTTGACTTTGATCTTAGGTCATTTTACTGTCTGCTTGTTAGCTTAGCACATGTTTGTGATTGAGAATATGTCAATGGAAACCTGCTAACATGTCTGGCTGCCATGGGTACAGCCACCATTTTGGATTTTGCGTTTTTTACAAAATCTATCTCCTCCCTTGATATCACACCAAACCATTCCAAAATTTATAATGTCATTTAAAAAAAGAAAATTCTAATACATAAAATAGTGACAGGAGAGGTATTTGATTTTCTTTTTTATTCGATAATTTTTCAAAAACCTATAAATCAAAGATGTACAATATTGGCATTTTTATTCATTAATATTAATAGTTTTGATTCTTTAAACAAAACAAAAAAAAGAAAAAAAAAAGAAAAGAAAAAAAAAAAGAAAAAAAAAGAAAAAAAAGAAGAAAAAAGAAAAAAAAAAAAAAAAAAGAAAAGAAAAAAAAAAAAAAAAAGAAAAAAAGAAAAAGAAAAAAATACAATGAATGTATTCTCTCCTTATGTTTATTATGTCATGGAAAGTATTATGCAAATTTTACCGAAATTTGACAAACCTTCATCTATAAAAAGAAAATAGGCAATAAACTTTGACTGAAACTGGCCAATTCCCCATCTCCTTATAATTCATTAATTACAGAAAGTCGTTCACATTCCTATAATAATTTATTGTATGAGGACACGATCCTGTGCACTCAATATGATTCACGGCTTGAATTTTTGCTCATTATTATTATTATTACTATTTGAGACGCGACCCGATGGAATCAGGCGCTCATCAAACTGAGCCGACCGGAGAAATCATGTTTTGACGCACCCTTCTATATCAGTCTATAAATGCATTTCAGAGTTCAGTTTGCTGAAAGAGATTGAGAAAAAACTCAAAAACTGTAATTTTATGGCATGGACTAACAAGGATTAATACAGATTGACAAAACTGAGCTGCCATTTTCTCAATAAATTCAGCTGTAGCAACAGGTCACCCCCTTTGTCCTTTATTGCCAGTATCCTAATTTCTGCTCAAGATAGAACAGCCATTTTTTTCACATACAGAAATGGAAATGAATAATCTTCACAGTAATACCAATAACTCCATGTGCTCAAAATTTGACGAGAGTCTGATTTCATTGTGTCGCATCTCATTTGATTTTCCCACAGTTTTTTGTTTGCTTGTTTGACTTCTTTTGTGGAGGGTAAAATAATATGTTTCCCTGTTATTATTTCATTGCAAATGAAGTTGATGCTATTCCCCCCCCCCTTTTTTTGTTTGTTTGTTTGTTTGTTTGTTTCATTTTTATTTATTTTTCAAATGAATTATGCATGAATGTGTACAGTTATTTTGCTACCACAGTGTTATAATGTGTTAATTCAAATTCATTGTCTTGTGTCTTTTCCTTTTTTTTAAATATTGCTCATAATAATAATTAATTGTTGCTGATCATTGACATGTCTTTTCCTGTATACGATGTTTAACTTGTTTAAGCTTGTTACACGCACTACAATGCCAGGAATCAGCGGGTTTCCTCCAAAGTTTCAAAATAATATGGGCCACATGTGTTTTAATTTGTTTTTTCTAGTTATTTTTCATTATTTTTTTTTCTCTGTAGTTGTGTTTATTATTGTATTGTTATCATTAATGGTGCCATTATAGTGAAACACCACCTCTGCTTCATACCGTCTCCAGTAGCCAGTAGTTCAGATCTGAGTTCACAGACCTAGGAGAATATATTGCACATATAATACTGTATCACAAACGCGTTTGACGTCATGCTGGCCCTGAGAGGTGAAAATAGCTTAATAATTTTGTATAGCTACATTTTTTTTTTTAGAGGACAAAGTTATGTCATGTCCTGTTGTAAAGATCCGTCTTGTACTATCTCCAGTTATCTTAGGGCTGTTTTATACCATGATCAATACCTCCAATCAGAAGACACGAAAAGCATCAGGTGAATACATTAGGTCTTAGTCAATGACGTACTCGCTTTGTAAAGGTGGTCAATCACTATACACTTCTGCCAAGCAAACAGCTCTAAATCATGGATGTAATCTACATCACCGGTAGATTTACTTCACTATGTAAGAATATCGTACACCTGTATGCTATATACATTCTAATTTTTCTTTGCTGTTCTCCAACTGTATTACTTAAGGCTTAATAAAATGATTATATAAATCCTCAAATTCAGATTGTCACTTGTTGGTAGTAGAGAGCTGTTATTTCTCATATGTTCTCTGTCCTGGACCAATCTGTCTGTGTGTGTGTGTGTGTGTGTGTGTGTGTGTGTGTGTGTGTGTGTGTGTGTGTGTGTGTGTGTGTGTGTGTGTGTGTCATTCAGTGGGAAGTTAATAACTGCACGTCACCCATGTGTGTTCTTCGAAAAAAAAAAAACATGTTAAAGGTGGTGTAACGGAGTTATAAAACCTACAGTCTCTTTTAACTATCAACAACAACAACAGCAACAACAAAACAAAAGAAAATAGCAAACAACACAAAAGTCCGACAATATATATTATGCTTTATAGCACCATAAGTTCAAAATAATCTGCGATCATAATAATACAAAAAATATGAATAGAGAAAACAGACAAATAAGCCAAGAAATCAACAGCCACAACAACAACAACAACAAGTTTAGCAACCACAAAAGAAATACACAAAATATGTCAAAATGTGAATCGTCCAGGACAACAAGCGGACTCCTGTGAACATATAGACATAACCACTTCGCCCTTACAGAAAGAGAATAAGAGAAAAATAGCAACAGTAGGAACAACCAAAACAACAACAATATCTTAGCGTAGGGCAGAGTAAACAGCTTTGCTCATGTTTGCCTCATTTCCTATTATATCTCCAACTGTTAGCCTGTTTATATGAAGCTTATAATTCTCTGTGCTATGACGACAGGAATGAGTAAGACACGGCTCACATGGGATACAAGCGAAACGAGAAATGCCAAACTCCGAGAGGCGAAACGCCTCAGTTCATCTGACGTAGGCCAGTCGACAAAATAAATTATCCGATATGGGCTGCAACTCCTGCATTGAATCCGGAGGTAGAGCATCAGATGATGCCACGAATATTGGCGAGGCATTTTCCGATTTCTCTAAATAACCCTCATGGCTCGGTAGAATAGCAGAAAAAAAAAATCTTCTTTTCGAAAATGTTTTACACGAGATGCACCAGTAGTTACAACAGAGACAAGACGGAAATAAAACGAATCAGTTATGTAATGTGAAAGGGCTGATAATTTCCATTTTTCAAAGTATCATTATAATTTGGAGACGGACAATGTTTGAATTTGCATAATTATACTTGTCTTACGCAATTCGAAATATGCTTTCGGGAGAGATACGTTGCGTTGTCGTCACTGTTGTTTTATGGATTAATGGATAGACGGAGTGATGGTTGGCCTGCTGGCTGATGGATAGATAGATGGATGGATAGAAGGATGGACGGATGGATGGATGGATGGATAGATGGTTGGATGGATGGATGGATGGATGGATGGATAGATGGATGGATGGATGGTTGGATGGATGGATGGATGGATGGATGGACGGATGTGGATGGAATGATTGGACAGGCAATAAGATTAATGGATAAATGCATGGATGGAGGGGAGAGAGAAGGGCATGTGGATGGATAGATAAATGGGTGGATGGATGGAGGAATGATTGGATGAATAGATTGATGAATGGACGGATAGATGGACAGACCCAAAGTCAGACAGGCTCACAAACAGACAGCCAGGCAGATTAATAAACTTATAAACAGATAAAGTAAGAGGTCTATTTCTGTTGATTTTAGTTGGTTTTTATAAAACTGAATAATAAACTCTCCTGCTGGTGGTTTAGATTGACCATCAATCTCTTCCCAAAATTTCTTTTCTTCGGTCTTTGTTTTTGTAGTCTGGGTTCAGGGGTCCTCTCGCAAGTTCTATCATCATCCATAGTCGGAGCTTTGAATGCTGTGTTATCTTTAAGACAATGCAGTAGCAAAATAACGCGATTCACTGCAGTTGCACAACAAACTACGAAAAACACCAAACAAAAAGTGGTCATGTTCACTTTGCCTCCTCACGTCAATTCCCGCCTTTCGCGTTCCTGGCGTTGTTACCTCGTATGTGCCCATTGCTGTTTAAATCATTGCTACCACTTATGTTCGCACACTTGAGGCATTTCCTGCTTCCCGTTTCTCGTTTCTTTCTATGTGAGCCGGGCGTAAGAGTCAAGATTACTCACAAAAACATAATACAAGTTCATGCTGACCAAGGTCAGGGCTTGCCCTCTACTTTAAGACATATCGCTCGGGAGCAGAGAGAAAGAGAGAGAGAGAGAGAGAGAGAGAGAGGCCGCTTGCGCAATTTGAATTTTCATAAGTTCTCTATAATAAAGACACGACTTTTCTTCACCTCATCTCTAACAAAATAGAGCATGAAAATAGAACACTCAGACTTCAGTCAAGCAAACCAACTTCGAGTTTGGAGAAATAGTGTTTGTTGATAACTATTGATAATAATATTATGATAAATATTTATCTGGTATATAAATAAATATTGAAGCACTCTCATAGCAACGACAGTCGTTATCGGAATCTTTGACCTGTAGCACATGTTGACCAACGGGTTAAAATTCCCCTACAATTGGCCTAGCAGGTTATGGAACTGGATCAATGCATTTCATAATACAGCATACAGACTGAGCTCAGTGGACCAGGAAGGTATTGTTAGACCAATCGAAGGGTCAATTGCTGTAACTGTGGCTACGTTTTCCTCTCTGCCATGAATAGCTTCACTGAGTCACTGACAGCAATCTGATAGGCAACAGCTTTATATGTTGTTATTATGTTCGGAAACTGCGCACAAAAAAAAAAAACGGTTCAGAGTCTGAAAAGTTTGACAGAAATAAATAATATTGTTTAAAAAAGAAGCCTTCCGGAGGTAACAAATAGTCAATTTGAGAAGAAATAATAGAAGAAAAAGAACCACCGACATTGTTACTATATTCACCCCCCCCCTCCCCCTCCCCCCCCCCCGTGCAACAAAATAATAAACAAACAAAGAAACAACAGAATAATAAATGTACAGTGATAATATTGAACAAAAATTGAAATATATTCTTTACAAAGTAAGAAAAGATTGGACAGTGAATGTTCAGACAAAAGTGGAAGCTATGCTGTTGTCGCTGGAAGGAGTGGCTTTTCAGATTTTGAATGACTGAATTTGCTAGCTTTGTTTATTGAGCTGCTATCTTAACCGGGCGATTTGCGAAAGGTTATGTCATTAATGTTGAAATCACAGGTGTTTACTATTTCACCTGCCTTTGTGGTTCAAATTTTTCTAAACCGTGGGCAGGATACAATTTCCTACCCTTTGTTTCCGTTCGTGCTGTTGTTTTATGTTTTATGATACAGATCTAATGTAGAGATCAGGTATAAAAACTGAATCTTGACGTAAGCAGTTATTTAAAAAAATACATACATAACTATTCTCAAATGCTCAACCAAAAAAAAAAAAAAAATCTCCTTTTTCTTACAGCAGGGAAAAACATTGCTATCATTAAAATCTAAATATATTAAACTAATCGTCTCGGAGAGAATAGGACAATAACGCTCTGGTTTGACTGCTGTGTACAGTTATTGGGTCAGTCGTTCCAGTAGGTATCAAGTTCTTGTTGTGTTTTGTTTTGTTTTGTTTTGTTTTGTTTGTTATCACTAACTAAAATTTTAATTGATCTTTCTCTAGTATTTTAAGATTCCCCAAGAGTTTAGTGGTTAGAAAGTTATGTATACACACGGTAACTGTCTGTTCAACCAAAGATATGTGGTTATGTATGGTTTTTATAAGCTTTTCAACCTCCTGTAGTGGTGGTTATCTCAGCTGTCCACAACCGTGGTCAAAATTATCAGGGGGGGGGTCTCTATGTATTTGATATTAGAGAATGTTATACACTCTCTTTTATTTATTTATTTCATTGTTCCTTTTCTTTTATAATTAGCATGTCCAATACAGTTTTTTCTTTTTTAATAGTGTTTTCCAACATATTTATGGCCAAGTTCAATATCAATAGGCTTCGTCTCCTGTTTATGTATTAACTTAAGATGAAATAGATTTTAGTATAATATAAATTTTTGCGTAACCTTTTGAGAATAATATTAGTAGATGTCTAGATTTTTCCTCATGAAAATTGTTTGTAAGAAAAGACAGTTTTGACTTTTCTGTGTGTGTGTGTGTGTCATTTTATTTATTTATTTTTAAGAGTGAATCTCCAATACTGTCTAATATTTTTCTTTTCGAAGATGTCGACTGATGACGTTGAATTGTATTTATATGATCAAAATTAAAATTCTAATTTATTATTAAATTATAATTTCATACCGCACTATTTGACAGCTGACTGCACTAAAATTCCAGGCCCAGTCCATTAGAGTGGTCCGATGTGTGGTTTAATGATTTTTCACACTCCACATTTTTGTACAATCTAGCTATATGTGAAGGAAACTTTAGTTAGGTGATATATTTGGTCGACTCATAATCCACTACGGTCATTTACTAATGATGTAACAAATGACGGAAAGGAAATTAAGTACTTAGTAACATGACCGTTCTTTGTTTCTTGGAGTAAAGTTCGGTCATCCGTCAGTTGGAAAGTCTTCAGTAAAGGTGTCTACATTATTTAAGATGATTTTCACCAGTACTATTGTCTACTTTAATCACTTATACATTACTAAGGTCAGACGGCAAAAGAGTTGCCAGCATGCCTGATAATATTTTTACATGACACAAGAGAAGACTGTGTAAAAAAGAGTCAGGGATTGAAACCGTGTTTTTTGCGTCTCTTACAGTGTGGCATACATTACGTACTAGAGAAAAGTATCACTGGGGAAAAGGGAAGTTTTAAATAACTTCATGTTACTTTATTTCTAAAGTTTGTCCTCACATGACTGTATTAATGCTGGAAGAGTTCATGTCTTACAAGTAGATTTTTCTGCTATTCAAATGTTTGTGAACTGTAAAAGTGGAAAAAACATCTCCTTTTGTTTCCAGTTGCAATATATTTTTCTAAGTCTTGACAACTAGACTCAATTATTTATGTCTTCGTTCATTCGTGCATTATCTTGATGACCAGTCTATTGCCTACCAATTTTTTATGAATTATTATCAGCATTACAAGTTGAAATAAGAAAGAATTGTAATGATTCTGCAGTCTGAAATACATATTTATTTAGTGTAGACCAGAAATGAGGTCAAAGGAGGTTGAATAAAGTGATGTCAAACATTGCCAGAGTTGTTTCTGTAAGGTTAGCCACAGCAGCTGAGAGTCTCTTTGTTGGAACGTTCCCTGGGGAAAAATTGTGTACACATAACATGTATGTGATATAATAACGATGATCCATCTATCCATATATCCATCCATCAATCCAGTTTGAAGAGTGTTAAATAATTTGCCTTTTCATGAATTTAATTTCGTTTTCTTTTCTTTTTTTTTTTTCTTTTTTTTTTTCCATACCTTTTCCTATCCTGACTTTCCATCCTTTGTCATAATTTCTTTGCACCACAAACCATCCCATCTACTACACGTATCAACAGCTCTTGTCTAACTTTGTAATGAAAACATTAGGAAATTAATTCTGCCTCTGAAAGGCCCGGTTTTCTTTGGTGTGATTGTTTTAGTGAAATTGTAACCGGTTCTTTGTAACTGAGTTAACGACACGTTACGAAAAGTGAATCAATGCAATATGAACATTTAAGATCAAGTTAACCTGTACAGAAAATGTACATAAAGTTACAATGTACTCAAAACGCTGACTATCTAAGACAATTAGACTTTGAAATGCGGAACAAATACTCACAACTGTTTAGGAAACAGGAATGATTTCACTGCATTCCATGATCGTGCATATGATTCCAATCTCATCACAGTGACACATATTGCAGTTACCGGAGGGTACGGACTGTCCGATTGCGTAATACTGGGAGAAAGTAGGCGAAGTCAATATAATAGACATGAGGTTTTACAGTTCAATATACCATATCGTGTGGAAGACACTCTGATACAAAAGCATTTTCTAACCACATCTTTAATGTTAATAATACCTTTAAGAGGTACATTGCTATATTAACATCTAATTATAATTTCGCGGCAATCAGACTAAGTTGTAAATCGCTGGCCTTGAACAACAGAAAAATCACAGGTTGAATGGGATGAAGATGACGGAGTATTTGTTTCATTTTGCTGAAAGACCATTCATCTTTGAGGGACAAATTATTGCTCAGAAAGAAAATGGGCAGACAATATGTACATGGCAATTTTGTGAGGTTAACATGTAGATTTAAGTGCTTAACTGTTCTTTTTGGTCAAATGTTCTCTTAATTTTAACCGGGTTTTGAGAGACACCCCGTGTCTCTTCCATGTGCAATAGCTACAGCTGACAGGCTCAAAGGTTTGTCTTCACCACATCAAAGTGTATGGTTTTATGTGATATGAAGAGGTATGGAAACACCACTGGTGGAGCGAGAAAAGCAATGGTCTTCAAAGAAAAAAATGGGCTCTTTTCATTAGACGTTTCGGGCTTCAACTTCCTGACATCTTCTAGAACTCCCGCCACACCAGAACTTCGACCCCCAGTGTTAGTCACCTACATTTTATTTTCCCTTAGTGACTATCTGAAATGATAGTAGTTGACCGAAGTGTAGTTGACCGAGATGTTCTAGCCATTCAATCACGGGTACCCATGTTTTCATGGCATAACTCACTCTATTTAAATAGAAGAGATCTCTCCATCTATTTGCTAGCCCACGCAGGGCAATTATAATAAACCAGCCATTTAAGTTTACTGTCTTCAGCAAATAATAATATTCTGTTTAAACAACGTAGCCCTTTGCCAACACTCTTACTGCGAATGTGTTTGCTTTCATTTCCTGCTCTTCACAAATCCGTCAGGAGATCTCGGTACTTGGCCATATTATATCCGTGCTGCTCTTCTGTTTGTCTCATATGGAACAATTAGCACGACAAGGATGTTCTTCTTCACAATTCTCAAACTAAGCACTATCTTCGGCCTGATACATGATCTATTAAATAATTCAGAACATGTTTAACAACCTGTCTAATCGGCTACTATATATCAGTCACTGGATCCCCACGGTATTCCGCTTATTGCTGTATTTCAGAGGATCGTGATGGAAATACCCATTGACTATTGGACGAATTCATTCTTCCTGGATACGTCTTATTTTCCCAGTTTTATCAATGCTGGTGCAACTGTTTTTGTCAGCATTTCAAGCACAGGTTTGTGTCGCCAGGTATATCTTCCACTGGCCAGGCCGACTTTGCAACCCGAGAGAACATCCTGTAATATCTGTTTTCCTATCAAGGTGGACACTGGTCACTGGTCTCATTCCTCCATCAGGTGAAGTTTGTTTTTGTGGGAGACACATTAAATGTGTCACAAATACTGAACTCTAGTATCGGAAGTAACGTGTTCCAAATGATCTTCCTAGTCATCTCTGGAAAACATCCTCCCAGTTTGTCCATTTTCCCTGTAGCCCATGCTGCACATCTGTTTGGAATCTTTTCTCGCCTTCCTTATGTCTGAGTTTCTAGATAAAGGCAGGTAAAGAGACGTTTGGGCTTTGCCAGACACCAATAGAAAGAACGGCCTGCATCACTGCAGTATCCAGCCGAAGAGGAAAAGAGGACAGCAGCAACACAACATAGAGGGACTGCCAACTTTGACACGGCCTGACATGATCCAATAAAAACCGAGATAACGGTAAAGGTTGAAAGGCCCAACCAAATAACAAACGAACGATTTAGGCGATTCTTTGGAACACAATGAGATCGTTTGCCCACCCGATTCAACCATTTTCTATAAAACTGAGTGAATCCGATAATCTTCTATGATTGTTAGGGCTGTACTTCTTCATCGACGGCTTCTTTCACTTCCACTTCCGGTACGTTTCAGTTCAGGTTCTTTATTCCTCACAGCATCACCCTGTCAGCTCTTGGACATCAGACGAAGGCGGGCTTCACTGGGGGATTCCAATGGTAACACCAATTTTGTTTTCCTATATGTTAGTGTGACGTCGTTTACGCATGGTGCAGACATTTCCGGAGTGAAAGAAATGAGAAAAAAAAACAGACAGTATTCGAACAATGAAAGGATTTTACTTACCTCCCCATCCCTCTCACAAAACTGAGCTGGCTCAGATCGTGAGTAGACCTGGGACAGCAACACTGCCGTACAGATGAGCAACAAGAAAGTTTTCATTTTGTCTTCTGTGGATAGATAGGTGGGTGGTTAGATGAACAGATGGATAGGAAGGCAGAGGGACAGAGGATGGATTATGGGTGGGTGGATGATGGGTGGATGGATAGATAAAAAGATTGATTGATGGATAGATGGATGGATGGATGAATGTGTACTGGATGCGGGAATAGTGGATGCAGGATTAATGCATGGATAGATGGATGAATAGACAGATAAGTGGATGTTTGGAATAATTGTATGGGTAGATGGATTAATGGAACCAACAACGAGATGGGTGGATACCTCCTACTGAGTTAGACACTTTCTTTCTGAAAAGTGGCAGTGAATCATATCATAAAATGATATAATTAGAATTTGCCACATGATGACATTATTTAATCAAGTCCGGTAATTCGGCATAGAACATAAAGAGACTATTTATTTAATAAAAGTTGTTATAATGAGAACGTGAAGAGTTGTATTGAAAGGGGCGAAATATCTGGAAGGACATTAAGGTTTTTCTTTCGAAGCTGATAGATGTTGTAATGCTGATGAGGGAGTGATCAACATTATTTAATATAATTTTTTATTTTAATCTCACTGATGGACATAAACGTATGAAACGATAATCCAAGAATGTACAGAAAACATGAAAACAAGCGAGCAAATATCAACTTGTGACAACGCCCAGTTCCAAAGCTGACTTCAAACTGTTATCTGTGGTTGTCGGCAGATAAAAGTAGCTCCTCCCTCTCCTTGCTTTTATATATGCAATAGAAACCTTTGATGATGAGGACACTTTACGGCACCTGTCAATTAAATGACAATTATTTGGTCGAAATGGACCACTTGCTGTGGGATGATTTCAAAATTATTATGACAGGAAAGAGAGACAGAGGATGTGTGTGTGTGTTTCCGGGGGGGGGGGAGGGGGGGTCTAACTTGGTAAGCTTTCGTCATGAGTCATGACATGTAATTTTGTTCTTTGTCCTCCTGTTATTATCATTTATGCAATATCTGTGTGCAAATGTATGTTTGTGTGTGTGTGAGAGAGAGAGAGAGTTTGCATGTGTGATTGAGAGCGTGTCATATGTTGCACGTAAATTCTGAGTTACAGGATGATAATTGTAGGTTTACCAAAATGGTTTTCAGTTTTCTTTATCGACCATCTGTTGACACATTAAACCTTTTTTTTTTTTCTTCTTCTTCTTTTTTGTCAGGCAGAATAGCAGACAATACATCGTCTCCCACTGACCTATCTGGACAGAATAATACGGGATCCGGACATCAGATTTCAGACAAACCAAAACAAATCTCTTAAATCTTTTTTTCCTCCCGAGGGATCTGAGACAAGAGTATAACTTAACAGATTCTTCTCTCATCTCTCGTATCTATATCGTTTTTCCTTTATTATTGTTCTATTTTGTTTGTTTGTTTGTTTGTTTGTTTTAAACACAGTTGTTGTTTTTTTTTTCGGAACTAAATTGTACACACCTGAAAAGGAGAACAGGTCAATGCTGGATAAAAATTTGGAATGTAATAGACTATAACGTAACCTATAAAAACACTTATAGATAGGCTTATCTCCTGGAAAAGGAAAAAGAAAACACCTGTGCCCTTAATGAGACAGTTAGCTCCATGCCATACATTTCTTGCATCAAAGACAAACAATCATCTAACAACAATTATACATATTATGATAAACCTCACCATTTATCTTGTTGTGAATTTGTGACATTTTCGCTCTCTTCTGATGTTTTTTCGTATTAAATCTCGCTGGTGAATTGCAGTCACTTTACTTTGTCATTCAAACTTATTGCTCTTGTTATCTCCATGGGACGCTCGGAGATGGCTTTCAGTTAGTGTTCTTTGATTTAGTTCTCTGTATGCGAGTGTTTGATAGCGCTGTATTTGTAAACTGATTTTACCTATATTTTAGCGTATTTTAGGCATTTTTCCTTTTCTGTAAAGCCTCTATAGCTTTTAATTTGGGAATGGGGACTAAAACAAAGTGCACATCATTGTTTGTATTATCATTATTATTATTTCTAACGTAGCGTGTTGTTTGTTCTGTTAGCACATTGATTTCTTTGTCAATACCCAGTCCGATTTCAATTGTAATGATGTTGATGATGACAATAAAGATGATTACTTTGGTTGCATTGAAGAAGAGTCAATTTGACTTGAACATTTGGCAGTTACTACAAACAATAGTAAGTTCTCATGTTACTTTCTTTTTCAAGTGTTTAATTCGTTGCGGTTAGACGTATTATATTTTATAAAATGATGATGATGATGATGATGATGATGATGATGAGGAGGAGGAGCCAAGTGGGCTCGAAAATTTGGCAGATTTAATCATCGCTATCAAGTTCTTTATAGATTTATGTGTTATTTGTTTTTCTTGAATTGTTTTATTAGTTACCGGTCTGACAGTTATATTGTATTTTTATAAAATGATGATGATGATGATGATGATGATGGTGATGAAGATGATGGTAAAAATGGTAACTGTCAACGTGGTGGCAGTGGTGATAATTACGATGATAATGACCACTTCATCAAGTCTTATTGACAAGCGTTGACAACACCCACTTCAAACTGTTTCTCTAAAACTCTAATGGGAGTGAAGTGGTCATGCTCTGGCGGACCCGAAGCGCTTCTGCCCGAACAAAAGCTAAACAAAAACTAAACAAAAAGATTTCGATTACTCTGTTTGAGGAGTGGGAAATCGAAAACAGTTGTAACTGTCAGATTCAAATTTTGAGAATACGAACGAGCTTTTTGTATTACATAATCTGAGTTTTGTTATAGATGAAACTAAACTTTGGGCGTATCTCTAGTTACATCCAAGTTTGTTTTCATGGACAGTGTAGGAATAGAAAGCCTAAAAATGGTAGAGAGCATAACTTTTTTGTTTAGACATTGAAAAGACCGACTTAGTACCATAATGTATTTCGTTCCTCGTTTTGACTCAGATTGAGGCAAGCGAATGGCGGGTCATGCACGCGTGCCAAGTTTGAAATGTTTGAAGTAAAGTCTATTGACAGGAACGAACGTGAACAACGCAGGCCTTGAAAACCGTGAGCAAATATTGGTGAAGATAAAATATCACTCTGCTGAGCCAGTGATAAGACAGGCCCTTCAACCCCAGAGGGAGCAACTTGATAATGCTCGTGGTATGAGGAGAGAAGGAAGATGGGTGAGTGAGTGAGTGAGTGAGTGAGTGAGTGTGTGAGTGAGTGAGTGAGTGAGTAAGTGAGTGAGTGAGTG
>JBCAUA010838206.1:0-13809 GCA_038406235.1 Peronia verruculata
CTATCTATCTATCTATCTATCTATCTATCTATCTATCTATCTATCTATCTATCTATCTGTCTGTCTGTCTGACTGCCCGTCTGTCTATTTGTCTGTTTGCCTGTCTACCTGTCCGTCTCTTTTTCCAACTATTTTCTCTTCTTTTCTCTCTGAGTCTCTTTATTTCACTTTGTTTTTGTATGTACATTTTTATGTAACGCACACTTTCTCTCCCCATTTCCCTGCCCTTTCTCTCTTTTTTTCTCTCTCTCTCTCTTTCTCTCTCTCTCTCTCTTTCTCTCTCTCTCTCTAATTCTCTCTCCCCTATTACAGGTGGTAAGCCATGATCTTTTGTATTTCTATGCCTTTTCATTATGTTCTACATACGTCTTTCAACCTCCTGGTGGAGGCTGTCTTGGCGGTTCTTTGTTAAAATAATAATAATAATCCTGTCTTCTCTTAAAAAAAACCAGCAGACCGCCTATCCAGTTACTCCCTATTTTTTTTAATAGAAGATGTCTGTTTATTTATTTTTTATTTGTTATCTATTCCACTTCAATATGGCCCCTATTACTATTTCTATTTGCCATATTGTTTGGACTTTTTTTGGTCCACGTTTTTATTCCTGCTGCTATTTCGATCCTATTGTTCGTGAACCGTGTTAACAGGTCCTCCTACGAAGGTCTGAGGGTGTTGCTGCATTGTTTTGGTCATTCGTGGGTCCCTTACTATTTTGTTTGGTATGTTCAGGTCTCTATCGTCGCTGTCTCTTAGTCTACTTTTCCCTACTCTATCTTACACAGAAATGAGCCCTTCGGCCTTTATTTTCTATTTCCCTGATATGCTTATTTCACGGGGTTCAATTAACAGCATTTATTTGGACAACGTTTATTATGTTTACATTAAGTACATATTGAGGAATCCCTAGATCGAATTGAGATGTAAAGGTTCTATCTACCACCTCGTGTATCTCGGTCTGCAGAGGAGAAGGAAAGACTACTTGCGGAGGGGAGGGAGGAATAGGTCGGACTACTCGGTGAGCCGGTATTCCCGAATGGACCGTAACGAGATGCTGCAATCCGTCCCCCGCGGATTTCCATGTCGGCAGGGTCTAGAGTCTCCGTCCAGAAGAGCGCAGGGACTACTCTCTCCCGGTTTCATGTACCGTCATCCATCCGGAGACCCCTTGAAATTCATAGAGTTCTTCGGTGCTCTTTTCTCATCTGCTACCTCCTCCCTCCCACTGCCCACTACTCGTTTGTCTTTGTTGTTGGTGGTATTTTACTGCCGGAATGGATTTCCTCCTAATCAACCTCTTGCCAATGCCTTTACGTCACTTAACCACTTACCAGGACTTTTATCGTGCATGCCATGTTCAATGCCAGATGTTCATTTTGATATCCTTGCTGTTGTGCTTGTTTTATCGCGTTTTTTGTTTATCTTCATTTTAACAATCGTATTTTTAATTTTAAATGCACTGTGCCTTCCTCAATTCAACAATTTAAACAATCTAATGCTTGTTATTTACACGGCGATCTTGATTTCTTTAATAATTCGACTGATTTTCTCTCAACCTGTAATGACCATAAATGTACCTGCACTCCAAATCAGCTATTTTCTTATTCTGATTATCAACTCTACACTAATGTGTGCACATTGACGTATACGTAGAGAATCACGGCTCATCCTTGCAGAAGAAATTTATGACGGTTATAGCTCTAAATTCCCAAACTATATCCATTTCAAATTAACACATTTTTTAATTTGTTCAATGACATTTTGTCATACCTTTGCAGAATGTCCCAAAATATAACTGTTTTGGATATCGAAATCCAAGTACTTTAATGTTATGTTACCCAGGCAAGACAATGTCATAGCTACTGTTCGTTTTTAAATGTTTTCATATGATGCACATTAAAGACAACGGGATTTTTAAACAAGAAATCACTATGGTTCCCGCCAGCTCGATGCTAACAGAAACCATTATAGCTGCATCGGAAATATCAGAACTATCGCATAGGGCTTAAACAAATATACTGATATTATTTGAGGGCCACAGACGAAAGAGTTGTTGTTCTTATATGAAGTCTTGTCTGATGGATTGCCTTAAAGATTAACGTACAAAGTGGTGTCGCTCAAGCACAAGAACCATTCATTAACTAGTTGGAGAAATCTGCAACTTGTTATTTATTGAAATGGAACCAAAACAGTCCTCTGAATATTGATATTTTATATGATATTTCCCAGCTTGTCCTATGAAACGTGTGGCTCTCTAATTGTTTCTTTCACTGATTCATTACAATTTTATTCTCATTGTTTCTTATCACCAGGTATCGCCATAACAAGTCTGTCTCAGACTCCTTATAACTAACAATCAGTGAGGCGGATATCCTGGCCCAGTGCACTCCACATTGCTCACTGAGAGGGAGAGAGAGAAGGACGAGAGCAGATCTCATCAGATTTCAAGCTGACATTTTAAACTGAAGAAATTTTGTAGTGATCCTCACCAGAGCTGAACAGATATTTTTGCACATAGAACAATGACTTCTGTTTGGACCCGTTGTCACACACCATCTCATTAATGTATATTCTTTTGCCGTTTTGTGGAAATGACATTTTAATTACTCACTATGGATGACCATACATTGGGTACGACCATGTTCTACAATCTGTCCAATGGGACGGAAAACGATACCACTTCTATGAGTGCTGGCGGCGATGAGTGCGAGAATGTCCAATATATCCCAGGCATTGTTAGCATCGAGACCAGCCGGTGGTTGAATGAATTCTACCACAACTATGGACGTGTACACGGTTACATTGCTGTAGCAGTTTGCCTGTTTGGAGTCATGTCCAACTCCGCTAATATCATTGTCCTGACGAGAAAGAACATGGCCTCCAGCACTAACACTCTTCTACTCTGGCTAGCCGTCTCGGACTTACTGACCATGCTGAGCTACTTACCTTTTGCTATTCACTTTTACATTATGGAGCCTAGCAACCCGCCTTACCCTCCCTTCAGCACTCGAACATTCTCCTGGATTTGTTTCTTAATGTTTCACGTGAACTTCAGTATTGTTTGTCATACCATAGCTATTTGGCTAACCATTGCTTTGGCGATTTTCCGTTACATTTACATTTGTAAACCAACAAAGGGCGCCTACTACTGCAGCCAACAGCGAGCCTGTTTTGTGGTTGTTATCATATTTGTGTTAACAGTCATCCTCTGCATTCCAAATTACACAACAAATACTTATTTTGTTGCAGAGATAAATGTTACCAACAGTCCTTTAAACTTAAGCAATACCACTGCTTCTCCAGATATGCTGGGCACTGAGGAACAGTCAATCCAGCTTCTCTATTACCCAGATTTGAGACGGGTTACCGTCATAGATGAAATCGTATTGCAGATCAACAACTGGATTCACGCCATTCTGATCAAGCTGGTGCCGTGCTTCATGCTCACCACTTTGACCTTGCTGCTAGTGCACGCCATGCACAAGGCCTATAGGAAACGCATGAAGTTGAAATCCCAAGGCCGGCGTGCAGAATCGGACAAGCATGGTGAACACAATAGGACCACAGGGATGTTGCTGGCTGTCGTTGTTCTTTTCACGCTGACGGAACTGCCTCAAGGCATCCTCACCCTGATGAACATTTTTGTCTCCTGCTTCACTCATGCGGTCTACTATAAGTTAGGCGACCTCCTGGACATCATGGCTCTTACAAATAACTCAGTCAACTTTGTTCTTTACTGCACCATGAGCAAACAGTTCAGAACGACATTCGTGGCTATTTTTTGCCCTCAGAAAACCACCCAACCCAAATGGCTGAAATTGAGACTAATTAAATCTCAACATGGAGACAAAAATTCCATCGAGGTGACAGACAAATCAGCGCTGAACTCACGACGCAACAACAACGGCCGGAGCCTGAACACCACAACAGTGCCTGGCGAGGACATCTCAAGCAGTCAGCTAAATAACAGTGTTGTTGCTTCTGAGCCAAATCACGAGCATCATTCAGATGGCATAGACTCCCACATCACCAATGACAAACTGCCCCTAAACCCTATGTCCGGCAGCAATGGGTCATCGACACACACGCATGGGTTCTCCCCAGACCATAGCCATGTATGACATGCCCAATGTAACGCTTGGCAATAGATCTATTTAAACGTGATTAAAGAACTATCCATGCATACAAGATATTGTCAGAGCCGCTACTTCTTCTTACAGGATGGGAAGAAAACTGTCTTTGGCATTAAGTGGTCACGTGGCGAGGTGTCATCCACAGGAAATGACTATTCCAGTTCTTGAAGAATGTGATTTAGAATTGTTTCACAATTTTATTATGCCTTAATATACTTGCGACATGCTAATTTGGAAACATAAAAAGATACTATTTTGGTTTGTTCTGATTTCTCAAATTGCGAATGAAATTTCCTATTCACAATGTACATGTTGTTCTGAAATCACAAAGAATAAAATCCAGTCAATTTCTGATGTTATGAAAATGACGGTATACGCTGTCGCGAATATTAGCCATAAAGAAAAGCCATGAAGATTGTTGCCGAAGCGATGAGAAAGTAAATCTTCATAATATCGGACTTTCCAGAGTAAGACTCGCTTTCAGTATTAAAGAAAAGTGGCCATCGTCAAAAAGAACATAAACTATCGTTTCAAATATTTAATAGGAGAAACATGGCTGGGTGATGGTATTCTGTTTTTAATTTTTGACTTGATGAAGAATAGCCTTTTATTTATTTATTTTTTTTTTATTTTCATTTTTATGAATAATGTAACAGAAATGACAATAAAACAGAGTGAAACTAAGGAATTTATATTTAAACTACGGGCAAACAAAATGAATAGATCTGAATGGACGGATATGACAATGAACAGATAGGAATTGATGGAATATATCATACAATATTAAATCCTGGTTCATCAGGAGTCGGTTGAAAACCTGTAGAGAAACTTGTTGGTTCTATTCGGTTGTTGTTGATGTTGTTTCATTGTGTGACAAAGTGCTTTATGATTTAATGTATTGTTCAACATTATGACAATGGCCCTGAACTGTACCAAAGTCGATTTTTAAAGGACATCATAAAAATATTAATTTATGACCACTTTTGTTTACTGTAAAACGTTCGTATCGCGCTACTATTATTAGACTTCAAACATAAATGTGTTTCACACTGGTCATTTGATGTTTAAATGTAATAATAATATATTACATGTTCTCAGCTACGTAGGCGTTTAATATATGAAAAAACAAAGAGTGTTATTTATTGTTGTTTGTTTGATATGTTGCACAATAAATAGTAGATATAATATATTCATGTTTGTCATGGTTTCGTTGGCTAATATCTCAGTATAAACGCGCTATGAATCTTATTACATATGCTTTGAGGAAAGTCACTTCAAGATGAGAGAATGCAGGAGCTTACCGGCAACTTGAAATTTGCACTGTTCATTAGATGAATTATTATAATCCTCTGTTCTCAATTTACTATTTCATTCTTAGCAGAATTGTTCTAAGCGGGTCTTACTCTAGGGGCGAAACAATAAATTGTGTAGCTCAAAGGCTGAGTTTGTATAAATGTAACTCTGGTCAAAAGTAACTTTGATGAGAACTAAATCTGGAGGAAGATGTCACTCAGTTAGCGTCAGAGTCATTTTGTCCTCATATGTGAGATGCATTTTCATTTTTTTTTTTTTCCAGTTTATCGTAAAGGATAGGTTGCGAGCACCAGAGACGTTTAAGCTGGTAATTATGTGGTCTTTGTATGCATATTTGTAAGCCTTTATATGTTATTTTGCTCACTGTACAATATATTGACGACTAGCATCGCATGGCTGCATATGATCTCTGTACCGACGTTATTTCAGCAGCTTTTGGAGAATAGTAATAATACGTGTATGTTATGTGAGGAAGAGTGAGTGAGACATTCCTGCTGTTTAAGATGTAAGCTTAGTCAGTAATGTCTTCATTGTAAGAATCATGCTTTAAAAACCTGTATATTTCAGAAACTCGTATTTGTTTAAATTCTCCACAACATTCCCGCGTTTTCAAGGACAGACTCGCTGATTTGCATTAGCTATAGGGTTTGTAGGGATTGGTGTTTTCTTCTTCTCTTTTTTTTTTTTTTTTCAGTTTACAGATCGATAGAAAATGTTAAAAAAAAGAATATTATCTGTCTGTGATCATACCCTCCACCCCCTCCCCACTTTGGCCTCCCTAAAACGATCGTTTTAAGACAAAGTCTGTTTGAATTAATGGTGCTGAAACAGTTCCTTACAATTTCTTAATAAAGTTGTGTGTGTCGAGATATCGTTTCAGTTTTCGTTTCAGACACAGGTGAAAAAGCAATCATTTTGGAGCACAAACCAGGTACCAAAGGCAGACATGACGCAAGGGAAGGAATTCGTTCACAGGTCACTGTTGAAAGACGAGGTGAATCTAATGATCCAGTAAAGGATACCCAGTGCAAGAATGTCCTTCACATCTGCCCAGCTTGCAGGTGCAGCCAAGAGGAAAATAGCTGCAATCTAGTCTTAAATGAATTCAGTGGTTTTCAAGCTAACCCCTGATGTTTGGTTGACGAAATGTTGCATATGTTTGAGTCATCAACAGTACCGTTAAAGTTGATCGATTTTTTTCCCCACACATGTTCTGAGAGTTCTGTCTCAAGCACCAGTGGTCAAAGAGTTATTGATTCTGAATTTCGGCCACAAAGTAAGACGAAATTTCGATCAATGAATGTTCAACAACTCAAAAATGTTTGATGATCCAGATTAAGGTCAAACTAGTGAGAAAGTTTCCTACTGCTGTGAATTGAGTATTTGCTGATGGATTTGTGTTATTTCTGCTAAGACGTAAATGGCATTTCGATCTGAAACAGAGAAATAAACAGGACTAGCCAGTCAAACATGTATTGAAAGTTTGAGGATCACTGGTATCATTCCATGGCCCGTGTAATTGGCTTCCCCATAGCTTAAAAAGTTGTATAAATCTGTTTTAAGTTAACTAAGGAAACTTAATAACCAGAATGGTGACAGCTATTCCCCGACGATATCAGAATGCAGAATAGTGTCATTGTTAACCAGGGCATGAGTTGACCTTCTTGTGCAGTGTTCGAATTGACCGATCAAAGCGTAGAGTTAATTGAGCCTAGCAAAAAGGATCGGAAGCAGATAAGCACTTCGAAATCAATAGAAAAGTGTGGGATTTTTTGTGGACAACAGAAAAAAGAAAACTCAGTCGAGGGGCCGATAAAGGAGTACACTCTTGAAAGGGAAATGAAAGCGGTTGATTACACACATTTTTGACTTTTTACGACATGAGCTGGATTTTAAGAGTGAAGAAATGAGATGTGTCCCCATTTAAGCTCTTGAGACTGAACAACACCTGTGGTTGCTAAAGCTGCTTGAGAGTACTGAAAAACTATCAGAGTGTCAGCCAGCGAAATATAAAATATTGCACAGAATTGTAAAATAAGGTCAAAATAAGAGGTAACAATTATCACTTTTAGCGGGTCTTAGACAGTTTATAAAACCAACGAGAAAAAAGACTCGGTCACTGTTTTGCACACGTAAAATCTCATACTGAGGAGGAGATAGCAACATTACCCATAAACCACCTGGCGGCTGAGGTAAAAATGGACCTCTGATTGCCTTCCATCAGCCACAAAAAGTGGCTATTCAACAGATCTCATGAGGTAAAGATGGGGGCAAAAAGACAGAGGACAGCGAACAAAATAAGTCTGAAAAAAAATAATAATAAAACTACAATGAAGAGAACGATAAATCAAGATAAGCGATAACATGCATTTGGCCCCCTCCCTCCCCCCCCCCCTTTTTTTTTTAAAAAATGCTTCATCAGCTTTCTTGTTAGGGATTTGATACCGTTGTATAACGTTTTTCCAAGTCACTGCCAAATTGATACACTATGTGCATTTATCTCTGCAATTCAGCCATAATATGATCTTATTCTTAACTGGAAGTCTTGTCTAGTTACCACGACTGGGATTTCAAAGTGTCCAGAAATACAGGGCATCATCTAATTATAATCTCTAGACGAAGCAAACTGAAGCTCGAATTGTAATGTAGAGATGATATGATTGATGGTCATAGTTTATCAAAATAGCCTCAATTCCGTTTGGTATTAATTATGGAAACACGCCGCCCTTATTAAAGATCTTGCAGATATTATATTCCTGATGCTCACTTCTACATTAGATTTCACTATTTTGACAACAGTAAATTCAATAACGATAGAACAGTTATTCATATGTCATTCAATGGTGTTTTGTCGTTTATATTGTGAGGAAATGAGCAGAATGGCATCACATGTGTCAATCAATCTCAATGGATCATGGATTTAACACTCTAATTGTTCAGGTTATCTGCTCAGCTGGGACAGCTTTGTGATTGTAAGGACCTTGGCTGGAGTATCAGTCGCTGGTGGAGTGTATCTGTGTGGTCTGTTTGTGATGATGTTTTTCCTCCTCGGGATCCACGCCTTTAGTATTTGCGTTCATCAGTTTTTTGAATTATGACGATGTGCGAGATTAGAGTGGTTCTCCACTGTCCACAGCCACAAGACGTTCCCAGCACTTGGTGTAGATGTATAGGGCTCGGAATTCTTTCACTGTGTCCTTAAGGCTTCTCCAAGTTTTCTGCAGTAAAGATGAGACACAAATTTATTGGACTCTACTTTTATTGTATTATGAATTCCTTGTTACATGTAAGTAACTTTCCCAGACAGTTTCATTATTTGTGAAGGCTGCTTTGCGAGTTTAATTAAATAATCTTTGACTGCAAGAATAGTTCAACTCTCTTATTTAAAATTGATATCTCACAATCGGCATAATTGAAAACAGTGAAAGAAAATGTGAGTCTTTCAGACGACAACGATAAAATCCTTCAGAAGCACCCATTAGGACATTGTTTCTTTTGTTCCTCCTGAAGCTCGTTTGGTTGACGAAAATGGCATTGTACGTGCAATAGAATGCATTTTATTTAAAATTTCATTTGTTATTGTTTTGTGAAATGAAATACATTATTTATAATAATATAATGTCAAGATTATAGTGATATTTATAATGTATATTATTACTTGCATGTCAATTTGTTTCGACGTAAACTGGTCTTTTATTTTATTAATTGATTCCTCCAGATTCTGCATAATGTGTTTTTGTGACTCAGATTTTTTTCCTTTTGCTACACACACTATGGCTCATAAATAGAGACTTCAGAAAAGAAACTGGCTTTCGCTTATTTAACTGAAACATACTAAATGAAAAGTTCTGTGGAGTGTATCACCAAATACCTTTTTATTTCTGATAATGATAACCTTGTCACAATTTTTTAACATTTGTTTTGCATTGTCAGATAAAAGACGGGAAAGTGATTCTTGCTCCATCTGCTCGCTGCTCATACATATGTAATATATCACATGCTTAGCAAAGCGAAGTAATTTGCCTGAATGAAAAAGGAATTAATTTTGCTGAAGAAAAATGATTGTAACCTCGAGAGATGATATCCTTTAGACAGTTGGTTTGAAATGGCCTTTTCGGTGCTAACTAGACAGTCCTCCTCATATTGTTTTCACTGCTGAATGGCCATAGCATTTATTCTATAAATTATTGTTCTGTAATCTTCCAAATCCAGGGATTCCTCTGTCGGTTAGGCAATAAAATATTGTATAGAGGCCTTCAGTCATTAAACTATTCTTGGGACATAAATCAGGAGACTGGAAGAAGTTCTGACCAACTATATTTATGAAACGAATGCCAATAAGGCGTTCTCATCATCACCTCTAATGTCTGCATGTGACATAAATCTAAACATTATGACGATGATATTTATGCTGCTCTCTCAACGTATATTTAAAGGAAATAACACTGTTTTGTTTTTTTTTGTTGTTGTTATTGTTTTTTCTTTTTACTCCACTCATCATTTACTACCAAACGTATGCTGATTACAAGGATTGAGATTATCCCCGGCTTTAAGACTGCATTCTAGTTCGTCAAAACAAACAATTTCTGCAGAGAAATCTGGAGCATTTTTAGAAATTGTGCGTGGGTGGCATTGTCTCTGCTTACGCTTAATCCGATTTTAATCAGCAAAGAGCCAAAGAGTTCTTTAACGTTTGTAATGTTCGCACCAGACCCTCTGAATATAATTGTGGTTATCCGAGAAGGTGAGTCAGGGACCCTTGTAAAAAGAAGTCAGTGGATCCATAAGCCACTGAAAAGAATAGTGACTGGTGAGGCCAATCCGGGCAAGGAAGCCCCTCCCACAGGTAGGACAGAAGTGGGTAGAGGTCGTGCTCTTAGTGCTGGTGGATCTCGCCATGCGTGCTACCCGTTTCTTCTCTGTTTGAGAGGACCTGAGCTCTTTTGATGTGGTGGCACCTTTGGTGATGAGATGGCGCCAGGAGGATCTTCCGGAGGCTAGGGTCTCCCAGGATTCTGTATTGATGTTGAAGTCCTTGAGCTAGACCTTCAAACTGTTTTTGTATCATTTTCTTTCCCCGGTGACCGTGGGTTTGCCCTGGCATAGTTCTCCATGGAGGAGCTGCTTTGGGGCACGGTCGTCGGACATCCGAGAGAGGTGGCCGGCTCTTCTCAGTTGAGCCTTGTGCATGGTGGTAGTAATGCTGAGAAGGTTTGCCTTCTTCAGAACCTCTGTGTCAGGAACTTTGGCCTGCCAACGGATGTAGAGGAGGTTTTTAAGGAATATGAGGTGAAAGTGATTAACCTGTCTTTCGTAGGTGGTCCAGGCTTCACAATCTTAAAGTAGGGTGGCGAGGACTATAGCCCTGCACATTTTCAGTTTCGTCTGGAGGCTGATTCCTCGTCTCTCCCACACTTTCTCCTTCAGTCTCTCGGGGGCACTACTTGCTTTTGAGATTCTAGCGCTCATCTCTGAGTCGATGTTGTCATTGCGGGAGAGGGTGCTGCCCAAGTAGGTAAAGGTGTCTATCACCTGGAGGGTCTGACCATTCACTGAGATCTGCAGCTCGTCGTATTGGTTGCCCGGAGCTGGCTGAAACATCACCTCAGTTTCTTGGTGCTAATGGTGAGGCCGAAGTTGTTACAAGCTGTGAAAAAAAAAAACTGTCCATCTCTGCCTACATTTCAAGCTCATCACAGGCATTGAGGGCACAGTCATCAGCGACGAGAAAGTCTCTGAGAACGGTCTCCTTCATCTTCGTGACGGCTTGCAGTCTCCTCGGATTGAACAGCCCTCAATAAGTCCTGAGCCTGATCTTGATGCCGGGCTCGCAGGCCCTGAAGGCGTCTGTCAGCATAACCTAGAACATCATGCTGACCAATGTAGGGGCCAGGACACAGTCTTGCTTGACTCCGTTTGTCACTGGGAAGACATCGGAAACTTCACGGTCGTCCAAGACTCGGGTCATCATGTCCTCATGGAATAGGCGGACTACCTCTATGAACGTGTTTGGGCAGCCAAACTTTTTCATGATTTTCCAGAGTCCGTCCCGACTGACTGCATCAAAGGCCTTGGTCAGGTCGATGAAGGTCGTGTAGAGGTCACTGTCTTGTTCCATGAAATTTTCCTGGAGCTGGCGGGCGATAAATATCATGTCTGTAGTACCTTGATCTGTGCAGAAGCCGCATTGGCTTGCTGGGAGGTGACCCTGCTCCAGGTGTTTCAGCAAGCGATTGAGGAGGACGCGCGCCAGGATCTTGTCATTTATGGACAGGTGAGATATTCCTCTGTAGTTGTCACAGGACTGGCGGTTTCCTGTTCTCTTGTAGATGTGAACGATTGTGACATCCCTGAATTCTTGTGGCAGAAGGTCCTTCTTCCTCATGGTCAGAAGTAGGCTTGTCGGGTTGTTGCGGATAGTTTCACAGTCTGTCTTGTACACCTCTATGGGGATGGCGTCGGGGCCAGGAGCTTTCCCGCCGGTCGTTTGCTTGGTCTCTTTGTCGACCTCTTCTTGCGATAGCGGAGTGTCGAGCTCTTGGTTGGTTGCCAGTTGTGGGAGGCGTGCGATAGCTTCATCTTTGACCGCTGCGGGGCGGTTTAGCATACTGTAAAAGTGTTCGCCCCATCTCTCAAGGATCTGCCTCTTGTCTATGAGCAGGATTGAGCTCTGCTGTCGGCGCTGGAGTAGGAGAGATGATCCTGAGGGCTGAGGTCTGCAATTGCTTCCAGTGCGTCGTAGAACCCCTTGGTGTCGTATCTGAAAGCGTTGCCTTGGATCCCATCGGTCTTGGCACTGAGCCAGAGTCCTGAATGGAGCGAAACTTGGACTGGACTTTCCTGCACATGTTGGAGAAGGCAGCTTTCTTTGCTGCTCAGGAGAGGTCATTTTGGTGAGCCCGAAACAAGCAGTGTTTTTGTAGGAGATAGATTTCAAGAATGCTTTACATCACTGAAAAAGTTGCCAGTATTCCCGCAATAAATCTAAACCAGTGTATGAAACGATAATCTAGATATCTACTTTAATAACCATATCAACATGCTTTTATGTGAGTGTTTAAACACAAACATAACTTGTCCTCTGCCTTTCACTAATATTATCGAAAATGAATAAGAATACATTTGATTTGATGTTCTATCGTGTGATACTATAGTCTCTTAGGATATATACTCCTCACTTTATATTGCATTGAAATGATCAATCATGTTTGGGTCTTTGTTTTATGGTTTATTCCATTGTTATCTGTGCCCCTCCACACTCACCCACTCCCCTTATCTGTACAAAGAGTGTTCGTTTGACCGACATGTTTTTGAAGAGCACTGTGTGTTCTTGTAGTAATCTGTAAAAATTGATTATTGTACAAAGTATGTTTACATATTCATGTCTTATAACTTTATTCTCCATGTAGATACCAAAGACTACACATTTTCCATTTTATATGGTCTATGAAGATTTGTTGACTGTTTTTTGTTTTTGTTTTAATCCCTAAATAGAAAGCTAGTCAATCAAAAATAATGTTATAGACTCGACTCATCATTGCGCTATTTGTTGAAAGTAGTTGTCGGAAAACGTGGCAAATCACACATATACATTGCCATTCATTTGCCTCCTTATAGAAATTCAAACGTTTATATGCAAGTAAAATTTACAGTCTTTAATAAGATTTAATTAGCTTTCCAAATATCATCATAGAAAGGAAAACACGTAGAGTTTATAAATTCTTGTTCCTGATGAGAGACGCATCCATCATAGCTTTGCTATCGTTAAAGCGTGTACAACTGCTTATTTGTTAAGCACAACAATACAAATTTATAATTTCATTCTCAGTAAAGTCATGAATTCATTTTTGTAATGACATGACTCACTCTTCGTATTAGCCTAGTGTAATTTAATTTCATTTAAGTCATTGAAGTTTATTTGGTCTAAGGGTCGTTTTTAAATGTATTTACTCTGTCATGAAGCATTGGTATTATGAGATGCATAAAATAAGAATATCAGTCACTGTTTTCCGCTTGATCCAGCGAGCGCAAATAAACAAAGGAGAAAATCCTTTGACTGCCAAACTCATGGTAGGTTTCTTATTAAAATCAAAGACGGCTGTTTGCTGTCTATGTAGCCAAGCATCTACAAATACTGTCAGTCAAATTAAAACTTTTAAAAGTGGGTCTTTTTCTGAGCAAAATAAAATAATGTTTTAAAGTTAGAGTGAGCTAAACCCTGAAAGATAAAGGCTGAACTTGATTGTACATTGACTGGATTCCTTTAGTGCAAAAGTGAACATTGTTAATCCGAATGCTGCATTAAAAATGTTTGTTTGTTTGCTTGGTTTTTTTGTTTGTGTGTTTGTGGGGGGGAGGTTTTGTT
>JBCAUA010838217.1:0-13809 GCA_038406235.1 Peronia verruculata
TAGGTGTCAGGTCTGGAGCAGACATCGACGACCATGGCTTGCCAGACCCTTCTGTTGTCAGTTCTCCTTATCAACTCAATGTTGCTCAATTCATTCTTGGTGGCGTATCTATTAAGGCTGTCAATGTATTTCATTCGTGGCCGTCGTTTCTTCTCTTTCCACATAGCATCTGTTTCTCTACTCTCTTCCTCCTGCAGATGTGTCCGAGGAATTTTAGTTGCCTATTTCTTATGGTCTTTATGAGGGATCTTTCATATCCTGCCATTGACAGAACTTCTCGTTTGTTTTTCTCTCTGTCTATGATATTCTCATTATTCTTCTGAGAGACCACATTTCAGCAGCTTCCAGCCTCCGTTCTGTGTCTTTGTTCAAAGTCCAGCTTTCACAACCATATAGAAGAAAGGACCACACATATGCTTTAAGAGCGTTCATTTTGGTGCCATTTGTTATGTTCCTGTTTTGAAATATGGATTGCAATTCTTTTCCTTATTTCTGTATCCCTCTTTGCGCTCTGTGTTATAGTATACCCCAGATATTTGAAGCTTTTCACTTGTTGCAGAATAGATTGTGCTTGGGTATATTAGCTTGTTTTTAGTTGACCTTGCATTCTGTCTTCTTTGCATTTAATTGTAAACCTTTTTCTTCCCTTTTGACTGATGCGGTTATGATCAATGCGTTTTATTAGCGTTTGTTCTCAATAGGTCAGTCTTTGAATAATTATTAGAAAATCAATCGCTTTCAGGTATTATTTCCTCTAAGTTCAGAATTCTGAAAGCAATACAAATACGGTGGTTAAGCTCAGTTAAAACTTATGTTATTGCAACTAGACATAAAATGCGATCCCGAGCCTCAACTTAGTAAAGAAAAGGCCATATCCAGATTTTTTCTAAGGACATTTTGATGTAAACAAAAATTGTCTTTGAAAAACTTAGCTCTCTGTCTGCATTAGGAAGTTCTCAATGTCTGCATTTCTCAAATTTCTCAACCGTAATGTGTCCATTAACACAGCACAGTTGGCACTTCTTAAGTTTTTGGACATTTGTCTTTCATTCCTGTATCTCTTTATTACATAATCAGTCAGACAGCCATTTTTGAGGGGACTCGGAATGAAAGCTAAGCTCTGTCTGCACCGGACAACCAAGTCCATTAATTTCCCTTTTATCTCACCTGAGCGGGCACAGGCCATACGACTCTTATCCCGAAATGACTGAGATGATGTCGGAAACCATCCGCCAATTTTATTCTCTTCAGCACTTTGTCTTTCTCTCTATCTCTCCCTCTCCCTCTCTCTCTTTCTCTCTCTCTCTCTCTCTCTCAGTCTGCCTGTCTTTCTCTCTGCCTTGCTTGTCTGTCTATCTGTCTGCTTGCTTGAAGAGACCATCCGCTTTTTGTCTTACCCTTTGCCTCATCCCCCCCCCCCCCTCCCTCCTCTCTCTTCTCCCATTCTGCCTGTCTTTCACTCTGTTTGTCTGTATCTGTTTGTGGGTAAAGATCATCCGCTTTTGTCTATCACTTTGCCTCTTCTCCCTCCTTTCCTACCTCTCTATCTCCTCCCATTCTTCCTTCTGTCTCTCTTTCTGTCAGTCTGTCTGTCCGTCTGTCTGTCTGTCTGTCTGTCTGTCCGTCTGTCTGTCTGTCTGTCTGTCTGTCTGTATGTCTTTTTGGTTGACAAGACCGTTCGATTTTGTCTAGTACTTTGCCTTTTCTCTCTCTCTCTCTCTCTCTCTCACTCTCTCTCCAGCACCCTGTCCGTGTCTCTGTCTCTCTGCCTCCTGTCAGTATATTTACTTGTATGTCTGGCTTTCTTGTTTTCGCTTTGTTTTTCTCTGTTCTTGTGTAATGTTGTCGTTAAAAGTCGGGACCTTAGAGGAATCTGCGGGCACAATACCGGCTGATCTTTGTGCCTTCTTGCTCAAGGCAATGAACTTTTATGACAAGCATTGTTTCCTTTAATCAGAGTATCGAACCACACTGTTTCTGCAGTTTCAAAGTGCATATAAGTCCTAGAGATGTTATCCTGGCATCTAAAATTTCATCATGTGGATAGAAAATAATCAGTAAATATATTATGACCATGTAACTGAGCAGCTATTGACAATTGAATATTTACAGATTGTTGGGGAATATAGAAGAACATGATAGTTATGATAGTTTATCTTCTGAGGATTTGAAAACTGAATATGACATTTTTCGAACCATTTGGAAGGCAGGGGTGATATTATGAAATAAAGGCTGACGTACAGAGAGGACCTTGATCCCTGAAAACAGGTCTATATCACAAATGGCAATTTGGTATTATACATTTATCGTGAAACTTGAGGTGATACTCTTTGGTATTATTACATCATGCATTTGACAGCTTTGAAGTGAGCCTAGGCAACTCTGATCTATTTGTTGTTATTGTTGTTGTTGTTGTTGTTGTTGTTATTGTTGTTGTTGTTGTTGTTGTTGTTGTTGTTGTTGTTCATGTTGTTCAATTTCGGGCTTTGTGATATAATGTCTCAATTTATACGCCCTACATCTTCTCTGTACTGGGCCCCTCAATGATAATTTATAGCGCTCGACTTTTTGTTCAGACATATCGTTGAGTTTTTCTGTTACCAGTCTCTTACTTTTAGTTAATTGGTCGTGTTTCCATGATACATTCAGTTCGTAATAAAGGTTTATCAGATCAGTATAGATTTACGACGGAAAATTTTCATATGTGGGATTTTGCCAGCTTTTGTAGTGTGCCAAATAACTATGCAAAATTTTCTAACAGATCGGTATTAGTATTTACCATATGGCACGCTAGATCTATGGATATTACGTCCCGTGGGATGCAGCAGAGAGAGAAAGAGAGAGTGAGAGAGAAAGAGGGCGTCACTAAAGTGAGAGCAATTTTGTGGCTCTATTGTAGTTCAGAGTTATTCATTGGAACCTCATATGCAAGTCTGACTGCAGTAACGGAGGAACTTTTCTGGCGTTTCGGCACTTTTTTCCAGTCCAAAATCTCTGGTTTGCGGCACAAACTCTGTAATGCATTCATTTCTGTAGGCATTGAGCGACTGGCATCGATACGTTACAGAAAGGTCGGTTAAACGTGGATATATATCGAGCTCTTCGAATTGAAAAGAACTGCAAAGGAAGAATTTACACTAATAGGAAATAGCGAGGAACCTAATCAATTATGGTACCAATATCAGATGAAACTTATTAGTAAAAGAAAATAGCGTTTAATTGTTGTGGATTAGAACATGAGGTTTTGTTCGCATATCGCCTCGATGGTCTGAGATCTACTTGAATACAAGACTTTATCTATGCCTTCAAAATCACCCGATTCTTTTTATGTAACTTTATTTATTTTGTAAATAGTGATTTCTGTTCTGTCTATCTCTCCTTTGCTGTGCCTGAAATACGGAACTAAAATCGATTTATTACTAGACTTTATTAGGTTTTTCCTCAGAATTGATTTGTTACACAGAACAGATACTGGACAATCTTCTCCGAAGTTTTTGTTAGTTTGTTTCTCCAAACTCAGCATTTCATCTTAAGGACCGGTACAACGATGAAAATCAGAATAAGATCGGACATCACAATCTGAGAGGAAATCCTGTTGCCACTTTCCTCCCCTCTAGTCTACACACTGGGGCTATCAAATGTCTCTCAGGGTCAGGCCAAGTTCTGTTCTTGTCGAGGTGATGTCTAACTTTTTCTAAATAGTCCTCTAGATTCTCCAGAGATATATACTTTTTTTTGTGCCTAGAGAAACTAGCAACATCGATTGTACAGAGATCCATCCTCTGATAATTGCTCCTCTGAATGATGTGGTTATTTCCCTTCTTTTGCATTGGTCCTTTTTTTGTCGGTTTGTGTTTTTTCTTCTGCCCTGTAAACTTGCAGACGCCAATCGATGCGGTGGTTTGCCAGGTCTCCTAGGAGAACATCTCAGGCGATCACAGCTGCCAGATTGACTTTCCTTGGCCATGTAGACCAGAGAAATTGGCTGCGGTCAGCCCTTGTCTTTCGGGTCCAGTATTTCTATATTATCCACCCAGTTCTTTTTTTCGTCCTCTCTCTTAGTTTTGTTTTGGTAGCAGTAGAGCCTTTTTTTGGGGTGGGGGGTGCTCAGACTGGTATACATGAATGCTGTCTGGAGGAACCAGTGACTATCTCTAGCAGTTTCTTCCTGAAGGAAAAAAAAACGCCATAATATTGTTGGTGGGATCTGATAACACTTTAGCGCTTTTTCTACAGGGGCGCTGTTTTCTGTCTGTTCCTGATTATGTCTCCTTGATTTTCTTTATTTATGTGTGTCCTTCTCTATGGCGTCGTACTATCATCCATCCATCCATCCATCCACCCATCCATCATCCATCCATCCATCCATCCATCCATCCATCCACCCACTCACCCATCCATCCATCCACCCATCCATCCATCCATCCATCCATCCATCCATCCATCCATCCATCAATCAATCAATCAATCCATCCATCCGTCTGTCTTTCCTTCCCTCTCTTTGTCCGTCTGTCCATCTGTCCATCCGTTCGGCTTTCTGTCTGTCTATTTATTTATTTATCTCTTTCTCTCTCATCGGCACAATATACGGGTACAGACATATTTATGTGCACAGACACGGAAAGTATTCTAGATTTCAAATAGAAAGAAAAGTGTTCTGTGTAGATCTATGAGGGTCTTTTTCCAGCGAGTGCCAATGAGGTATTTCGAGATCGGTCACATGATCGAGGCAACATCGCTCACATGTGGCTTTGTTTATATGGCGTGATATGTCTGAAAGCTCATCATTCGTCAAGATTTGTCTGCCATGAGCAGAGCAAGTAAACAAATCAGCGTGTGAGCGAAACTCCTCGATCATGTGACTTTTCTCGAAATACCTCATTGCAAAGTCAAAACCTACTAAAATAATTGATTATGCCACCGTGTGCAAACATCTCCTGTTCTCAAAGAATAACAAAGGCATCGATCTTCTTATACTTCGCCTGATTGTGAAATATTAACCTGCTCTTTTAAATGGACGATGTAAAGCATTTACTTTGTTGAATTCCATCTTATCTGAGGAAAAACAAAACAAGATTTTCATGGAGGAAAAAAAAATGAAAGAAAAAGAAATAATAATAGCAACAAAAGCCAAGAGAGTTTGTGTTTGCTCGTAGTTCTTGAGGAAAAAACAAAACAAAATACAAATGGAGAATTTGTATTTGTCCGTGGTTCTTGAAAAAAAAAAAAAAAACTAAACCAAACAAAACAAAACAAACACACACCAAAAAAAAAAAGAAAAAACTAACCAGAAGAGATTGTGTTTGTCTGGGGTTCTTGACATTTAATATAACTTACCTTCTGGCGAGTTTTGTACTATATTATATACGTTAAAGGGTGCGTAGGACAGTAGGCTATTGAGGTGTTTGTTTGAATCTAATTGTATAAGTTTGAGGCGGAAATAATGTTACGTCAGTGGAGATGTTGCAATATACTGGCTGTTCAATGTGGAAGGAAGTTCACGTACTTGTCTCCCCAGGGATGAGATGCAAACATCATGGAAATCTTAGAGAAGGTTGAGGCGGGAGAAAGAAAATACAGAGAGCTCAAGACAGAGAGTGGCAGAACTAGAGACGGAGAGACGGAAATACAAGGAAAGAGGAAGAGAGAGAGAGAAGAGGGGGGGGGACACTGAAAGAGGAAAACATAAATCAAGACAGAGAGACAAAGGGAGTTGGGGGGGGGGAGAGAGAAAGAGAGAGAGAGAGAGATGGGGAGAGAAACAGAGAGAAACACAGAGAGAGAGAACAATAGATCGAGATGTCAGATGTAAATGTAAAGAGACAGGTCAAGGGGGGGGGGGGAGCAAGGGTGAAAAAGAGACACAAGAGACGAGTTAGAGAGAGACGCGAAGAGAGAGAAAGAGGGAGAGAGAGAGAGAGAGAGAGAGAGCGTGAGAGGTGCTGAGTCAGTGAGTAGATTGGAAAGAGAATCTAATCAAAAGCCATCATAGAGCTCGGGGCCGAGGCCATGCATATTTGATGAGACTTCATTGTGTGTGTGGAGAAGGCTGGAGTGATTCAGGCAATGAAGAACTGTTGTAGACACATGCCAATGTGGGCTTGTCTGACTGTGAGAGCACATAGCTGGACTGCACTGCATTCTGCAAGTATAGGTCAAAGATTTGATTACCTTGCCACATTGCCCTTTTTGTTGTATAAGTAAAACAGATCTCTTATCGACCTTTGTGTGGAAATACGTTTTACGCTGTTATTGTCTGCTCGATAATCATCTTGTGAGTCTATGTACGATTTTGTCTGTCCGTCAGTCTGTCTGTTTGTCTGTCTGTCCGTCTGACCGTCTGTCTATCTATCTGTCGATGTGTTTGTCTGCCTGCCTGCCTATCTGTCTGTCAGTCTGTTTCTCCTCCTGCCTGCCTGCCTGTCTGTCTGCCTGCCTGCCGGTCTGTCTGTCTGTCTGTCTGTCTGTCTGTCTGTCAGTTTATCCATCACTATGCTTGCAGTGATATTAGAGCTTGACCAGACTGTGCCCTGAAACGCCCCAGGCACGGCCCAAATTCTCTTGCTACAAGTTGCATGTTAAAGAATGGCCATTTGCGTGTTCGTATGCTTTGTAATACATCTACATTATTATGTCAAACTTATGTGGATTATCTATGGTTGGAAACATCCATATTTAACTCACATTTGACCACTACTATTATTATTATAAGAACCATATTCATATGAATTGCACTATAGTTATTTTCTGAAAGTGGCTTCAGTGATCCCTGGGATATTGTGCCCTTTGTCGTTTTCCATTTTCACATTGTCCTTTCGTCCTCTCTTCACCCTCTAACACCCTCCCTCCCTCCCCCTTCCACCCCCCCCCCACCAGTTCTTCCACCAGAATTGCACGCATTTTTTTTCCTGTTCGTAGGTTTCTCCTGCACTCAGCGAATGACTTAGTTTTGTTTTTGTGAGAAAATGTCGGTCAACACTAGATGAGACCTTTTATTGTTAGACACAAAACAGGCGATCTCCATCATAGGATAGCCAAGACAAGTTCCACCGCTCATAACTTGATTCTATTAGCCCCTTTCGTCCTCTTTTCCCTTGACAAATGGTTTTTACGAATCGTTATTGAGTCCCAAAGGGTCAGACAGGTCTACAAGTCCTGCTGGTTAAACGTTGGATCTCTTTCTTTCTCTTCTAGTTGTCTTTGACAAAACGCCTTTTCCCATGAAAACTTCCGATGCCAGAAAATGGCTATTTTATTGGTAAATTTCACCACCTATGTTTACACATGCAGTACAAAATACACTTGTTAGGGAACGTAGCTATGCAACAAACTGAAGTCATGAAGCGAATCATCGGGGGGAAAAAAAGTATGAGAATAATGATCCAATACTTATTTTTGGAAATGAATTTTTAATTTTACAGATTTGGATTTTGAGAGCAAGCAAATAACTGCTGTAGGTTTATTCATGAGATAAAAAATGATGTTGGCCTAAGTGGCACTCATCATTTAGAGAGAACAAAAGAAAACAGACTGATACATTCAAAAACGACATTGGAATCTTGATAGGCCTACCGACAAAAACAACAATAACAATAATCATCATTATCATCATCATCACCATGATTTTTATAGAAATGTCTTGAATATATTTTACAACAGCAACAGTCATCTTCATCATCAAAATCAGAAGGGAAACAGGAACTTTATTGTCAGGTCAGACCTATTTTTGATCTGTGGCAAACGACACGTCCTGGTTACAGGACACAGCCAAAACTGGTCAAAATTGTTAGGGCTGCATCTTTAACGATCACAGAGTGCATCAGCTTTCTACGTGCCCCGTCTGTATATTACATCAGCTTCATGACACTGCTATTTTTCTTTATTTTTTTATTATTATGATTCGATAGATAAGGAGAAGGGGCGGTGGGGGGGGGGGGAATAAGAGGAGAGAAGAGGATGAATATCACATCACATACATGTCTGGGTCACGCGGGGTCATCGGAAACGATTTTGACATGGACTACATCCGCCATCTTGATTTACGTCAGGTCACGGAGGATCATCGGACTCACTATAGTGAAAACGCAGCTTTAAAGGAAAATAAAGGAGACCATTTTCTTTTCCTGGACACAGTAACACCATTAGAACAGAACGATTAAATATGAACAGAAAGTGTGCCTTAAAACAAGTACACATACACGTGCAAACATAAACAATAGAGTAAATTTATCAAAAGCATAAACAACAACAGTATCCGTCATGCATCTGTGTCATACTACTGTTTTGACACGCCAGTGAACGTGGATGTTTTTCTTACATAAGTTGCGCCTCCTGTGTTTGTTGATCCTATAAAGATCATAATGGATCTCGACCTTAGACATGAAAGCTGTCACCAAGGTTTAGTAGCCTATAGCCCGTGTTAGAGTACCCATTTGAAATACATCACTTTTCTCCTTCAAATTCTGATCTTTCTCTCAACTGTTGGCAAATGTTTGTTTGTTTGTTTGTTTTAAAGTGGGAAACAGAAGAGAAATTTTACATTTCCAAACATGTAAATTATTACTGGCACATGGTATATTGTTTGTGCTGGGCTTTTAGGTCGGGAAAAATCTATAAATTTCATTGCCTTTTATCAGGATATTGTTCAGAATTATTTGTTTTGGGGAAAGGGAAGGGGGGAAGTGGGGTAAAAAAAAATATTTAATTAAAAGGCGAGAAAATGGGAAGGGAAAAATAATAATAAAATAAGACAGCTTTAGGCTTTGGCTGAAGTTTCATTTGTCATTTGCCTGTTCGCTTCGAAGATCAAATTAAGAAATCTGCTTCTTTTCTCTTCAGTGACGACCTCCAAGATCAACTCGAAGTGCTTCCTTTAACGTAATCAAGTTTATTCTTCCTTTTTTCAGATTCTTTTCCCCCAGCTTTTGCTCTAATGAAATTAAGGAAAAGTTAAATGAGTTTACGCGAAACTTGGCAGCCCATCCAAACGGATGAGAAGGAGAATGGGCTGTGTGAAATTCACGGCGTTTCCCCTTCTTTAGAAGATATTTCTAAGCTTATATTGTTCTTCTTCATATGGACATTAGTACATCAGAAAAATGGCTTACTTCCACAGGTTTTGGACATGGCATGCTAAAAATGAAATATGATTATGATTTGATCATTTTGACTCTAGGTTAGATAATACTTTTGTCTTTTTCTATTTTGTTTGTTTGTTTCTTTGTTTGTTTTGGTCTGTTTTCTGTTTGTTTTTGTTTCTATTTTTTGTCCGTTTAATAAGTTTTGTTTCTATTGTGCGTATTTATGAGTGTACATAACAGGTTTCCTGAAAGATTTTTGATCACATTTATGTCCAATGTTTGATTCTTTCCGTAATAAAGGCCTAAGAGATAGTGATGGGCATAGTGATATAGTGATTCTTGTTCGTGGCTCAATGTTCGAAGGCACTGCTGATTTTACAGTATAATGTAAGAGATAGGGGTGGACATACTGATTAATGTTCGTGTTTTATTTGTCATGTTCGGAGACACTGCTGAGTCTCAGTGTTATGTAAGATAAGAGTGGGATATGATGATATATATATTGATTATTTCTTTATTCATGTTGAAAGGCACTGCTGATTCTTTGTCTATCTGAGACATTTTTGGCTAGGCATGATGAATCGATGGTTCTTGTTCATATCTTATTGTCCATGTTCAGTTTGTGATTTTGTTGATCTGTATGATCCAAACGATACGAATGTGCATCTTGATTTGTGCTCGTATTTCACTGCTCAGGTCCAATATTACAGTAATTACAATACCTTTACTGATGATTCTGTATAGTAGGCAATAGATCATTATTGTCTTATTTAAGCATTACATGTACTTCGATTTCGGGAAGGGGCGGTTGTATTTCTGATCATTGCCGTCAACCAGTAATTTCACCTTATAATTTTATTCTTATGGCCTTACCTGCAGCTGGGGCGTGGTCGTTCCTTCCAGGGTAATGTACGACAATGTCTCAAAACTGGGCTGTGGTTCTAATTATTATTCAGGCGACATTTTATCTGTGTGAAGAACCTCGGATATGCAAAGATGGTTTGCACATCGCTAGCAAAGTACGTGTACAGAGCCCGGACACTGTTCCTCCAAACGAGGTGCGAACTAAAGAAAAGGGCAGAGGAACAGAGCCTTAAAGGCCAGAACGAAAAAAAAAAAAAAAGAAAAGAAAAGAAACAATTCAATATGTAATGTTTGGATTTACACTTTGTAGGTTAGTAGATTGTAAATGTCTGCATTCTGTACGACTGCAGAAACAGGCGCTCTACGTGTAAAAGACTGTCTATTTTTGTTATAGTTTGTTATATTGTTCTATACCTTGTTATATTTGGAATGAGGATGGAAAGGGAAAATAAAAAAAAAAAGGTAGAAAAAATGAGCGAGCTGGAAGAGAGAGAGCGGATGAGAGAGAGAGAGAGAGAGAGAGCGAGCGAGAGAGAGAGAGAGAGAGACAGACAGAGAGAGGAGAAGGAGGAGGAAGAGGAGGGATAAGTTTTGATTACCAGAATAATGAAAATTTCATGTGAAATGTCTGCATACAGGTCTCAGATGGTCACTTTAAATCCAGTTGTTAAATGACCACTTTTGATATTGAAAAGGCTTGACAGGGATGGGTGAAAGAAACGACAAACATATGCAGTGAGAGGAATATCGAAATTAACACTTAGTCTTTACTCGCAGTGTAAGTCTTCCACCATGATAGATATAGTTATTGTTTCGGAAGCTCGCTGTGTTCAAACTCCTAGGAATAATTCTGCGCTTTCAGGGTGTGATTTACTGTGATGGTGTCAAACTGTCTCCTATAATGGGAGATCGTTGTACTTGACTTTACCAGATGAAAGAGGGATTGAACAAGCAGTGTAAAGAGGAAAAAATCACTTTTGTGCCCTATGCTTGAAACATACACCATGAAAAATTCCAAACAAAATTATGATGTGAAGAGAATATGTTCTTCCCATTATATAATTTTTATCGAATTTTTTTTTTTTTTGCGATCAGTCTTTCGAATGGCAAGCAGTAAAAGGATTGTTCCTCTTTATACTGCTTGCTCAGGACATCTTTGGTAAAGGGAAGTAAAAGTCTGGTTAAAATGATCTCCCTTCACACAAATCCCTCTTTTGGAAAGGGCAGATAATTCTGCGAAACTATCTCCCATTCATTCACTGGCCACAATGGGCCGCGTCCAGCTAATCTTGGGGGAGTAGATGATTTATATTCATTCTTCATCTAAATGTTGCCATCGTAGAAAAACGGTGCTTAAGTCTATTCATATTATAGCTATAGTTTTTGTTTTTCCAAGACTTGGGTACATAGAAGAGATATGAAGTGAACGTGAACTTTTGGGAGCTATTGCAGGCATTTGGATGAAAAATGATGTTAATGTGTTATGAGGGCAAATCAAATGAGACTTTAAAAAAACAATAATAAAAAAAATTGAAAGGCAAATTGCATCACAAACTAAGTACGGTATAAGCGTCTCTTACATTATCATGCCAAGGTTTACTTTACATAAGTGATTAATCTGGCAAGCGTGCGAACTGTCTTAGAGAGATTTATTGTCATGAAATTCAACAGTTTAGAGCAAAAGATTGTAAAAACTGATAGCCCATTGGCAGACCTGCCTTGTCTCACTTTATAAAGTTTAAGATTAAAAAAATATTCAGAATTAATCACCAAAAGTCGTGCATGTGGTATAATCGCTTTCTTTGTGTTCAAGAAAAGATTGACATTTGGTCTTCAATAACTTCATTTGTTTATACTTATTTTACATCCCAAAATCTCAGATACCCGAGAGACATCAATACTTGGTTGTAGTTCACAGACAGGACTGTTCTTCCTCTCACCGTCAGAGATCTAATTAACTTCTACTTGTAAAGGGTGTGATTATTTTCTGTCTCTTCTCTTTCAGGGCAAGCTTGGGGAGCTGTTACTGTCCCTGTGCTACCAGCCCAATATTGGACGTCTGACAGTGACTGTGATGAAAGCCAAAGATCTCAAGGCCAAGGACATCACGGGCTCTTCCGGTAAGCAAGTGCAAGGTCACACCTCGGCCTCTTTGAAAGAGTGACTAGGTGTCATCCAGCCCGAAGAGGTTGTATTGTATAACCTCTTTGATCCAGCCAGCCTCTGAGACAGGCTAGTTTAATAAGATGAACGTACAGTGCGTCAGTTAAAGACGGGCTACGTTAGCCTACGACATATAATTTGACAATGAACACAATCCACCTTGCTGTTTCAGACTTAACACTGACTGCTAAAGGCATTTTATTACCCACTTAAACGCAATAGATGGAAGTCACCACCACCCGCTTCTTCTTGTATTTGTATCTCTTTCTTATTCATCGCCAATTTGCAGAACCGTCTATGGTTTTATAAACAAAATGCTATCATGAAAATATCGCTCAAATCAATGGAGTTACATGTATTTCAATACTCTCAATAGAGTCAGTTGTGTAAACTTCACGTCGTCCCTTTATTCGGAGTCAATGATTATTTCTTCATTTAAGCTCTGTCATTTCTTTACCTTTGTGTTTTTAAGCGCATCTTTATGCGTATCAACATTATATTACCTTGGACTGTTACGTTTAACTTCTGCCGTGCATGCAGTATGAGAGATAACAACGCATTCTAATTTTAACATACCGACAATGAGAAATTCTTATTAATACTTGTTCATGAAACCCTTATTAATACATGTTCTTACGGTCACTTGTGAGAGAACCATATCAAGTTGTCCTTTGTCTGCCTCTAATAGAGACATGACTATCTATTTCGAATTTGGAATGATACATCTATCAAAAGAGTATTAATTTGAATGTATTTTGACATAGCATATTCCAACAAATATCACTCAACACAGAAATTAGATTTTATGAGAGAAAAAAAAGGCATATAATCAGTTGTGTTTAATGGTTTAGAAGTGCAAACTTTGATCAAGTACAAATTAAATTAGGCGGGGAAATACATCAGGAGCCATGGGTTGACAGACAAATAGCAAAATCAGCTGTGAGATCAACGCTGTCAATGTGAATCCAGAAAAAAAAAAAACAGTAAAAGCAGTCAACATACTGAAAGAGGGTAGAAAAACTCATTGTTATCAAGTAGTTGGCGTGTGAGGTACGAAGGAAAATCGCTGAACACAAAATACACCCAATCAGTTTTCTTTGCCATCTTTTTCCTTTCTTGTTTCATAATATGTTGTTAAGTTTTCCCTCCGGCTTCGTCGTTGCAGTGATGTCCTCATTAATATTGTTAATTAAAGGTGTCCACCACATAACATCGTTAAAAAAATGTCTAATGCACCTAACAGCCTATCATCATTTCATTCAAAATTTTTGTGGAGTATAACGTTTTTTCTGTTAACGAGGAACTGAAACTTTAAAAAATGAAAAAAAAAAAAAAAAGTCATAACATGTTGCTTTGTCGTCCCCTTGTAAAATATCCCTATTAGTTTTTTTTCTTTTTTTTCTGTTATTAATAACTTTCTGTATAATTTAGTAGACATCTTCATTTTCAGTGCACAATAAATTAGTGTGGAGATGAACGTTATCATTTAGACTTGTATGCCACTTGTTTTCCAGGCTGGTTGCGCCTAGGTTCTTGTGGTAGGTTTGGAGAGCCCTTACCAGTCTCGGTTTATGGCTTCCTCCCCACATTATTATTATTATTATTTACGTAAATGATAGGTGGATCCCGGGCGACGCACTGTTCATTTTTCTTTACCTTCTCGGTTGTCGTAGAGACCTAGAACAACCCCTCTGGCTCAACC
>JBCAUA010838228.1:0-13809 GCA_038406235.1 Peronia verruculata
CACACACACACACACACACACACACACACACACACACACACACACACACACACACACACACACCACACACACACAAACACACGACACACACAGAGAGAGAGAGAGAGAGATAAATAGAGAGAGAGAGACAGACAGACAGAACATTTTGATATTAATATTCGCGTTTAAGGAAAATTAATACTCGCGTTTAGGGAAATATAGTGTGCTCTTCAGAGGAATATGTAAAATACATTTTTACATTTGCCATCTTTCAACCCTAAGTAAATTGGATCCTTTCGGCCCCAAAGGCATGCCCACTTTGGTGGGAATTGTTTTATCTGGTAGAAATTTGGAATTTGAAAACTTTACCAGGAGAACGGTACTCCGTCTATCTCCATCCGATTTTTAATTGTCGGTGGCTCTATGTAAATATCCGACCTCGGAAAAATATTGAACCTTATCCGAGAAGGTTAGACGTCAGGCTTTCTAACCCGTGATACCAGAGGATCGTTGAGGGAATAAAAGAAAAAAGAAAGCAAATAGTTTTGAGATCAAAACACGATATTAAGTGTTTTGTTATTATTTTTTTTTTAAACTACGGTCGAGAACCAGCTGAGATGACCACCATGATAAGAGGTTGAAAAGCTTACCAAAACCGTAGCAAATAGTTTCTTATAATCTTAACCATTGCCATCCCAGAGCAGGATTCGAACCCATAACAGTGACATATAATCGAGAGGCGGACGTCTGACAAGGAGTCGCTCTCCCCTCCCCCTTGACAGATATAATGCAAAATAACCAACCTGTAAAAGTATGTCTGTGTTGGGGGGGGGGGTGGGGTGGGGGTGGGGGTGCAGACCCTGAACATGAGGGGTCAAATTTCAAAACCGGGCTTTTGCTATTTTTCAATTTTAGACACTTTGATCTCTTCTTACATGAGAAAAATAACCACCAGGGCCAGAAACATGTGCTTTATCCACACAAACGGCACAATAAACGCACTACTAAGTGACTGTATAAAAACATGAAAATTCAATTGCAGTTTTCTCAAAATGTATTTTTTTTCCCACGTTTTTTTTTTTTTTTTGTTTATGCTAAGGCCTCTTTAAAATATTTTTTAAAAAAAATATTCTCTTTCCTTTTTCAAAATCAGAACCAATTGACATCCATTTTGAATATGTTTTTCAAAAAGCTTGTGGGTCAATGATGTACATCGTAATCACGTTTTTAAAGCAAATTGGATATTTGGTGGAAAATTGAGACATAAACACACCTGTGAAAACATATATTTCAAAAAGGCATTGCGTAACCGGCATTGTATGACAAGCATTGCATGATCCAACAATAAATAAATGAAATAAAATGCATATTATTATTTTTCTTTTTCTTTTTTTAATGCACAGCGATTTCATTAATGTACGATGTCTGAAACGACTACATTCAATATCATACTTGGAACCTCAGGCTTAAAAAATAAATAAATAAATAAATACATAAATGAATAAATAAATAAATGAAACAAACAAACAAAAAACAAAACAAAACAAAACAAAAACACACAAAAAAAAAAAAAAACCCAAAGCAATCAAAAACAAACAAACGACAAAACAAAACAAAACAAAACAAAGAAAACCAACTAACTTTCAAAATCCAGTACGACAACATTGTCATAGCAACGAGACACAACACATAAACATTTTCCACACTTTTCTTCTTATTTGATTGAACATGCTGAATCCGAATTTGAAACTTACAAAGTCCCTGGTTCAAGTGTTCAGAACATCATTCAAAAGATCAACATCCCCCTTGAAAACATTTCCATGGTTAAGTTAATTTTTTTTCTTCTCCTTTTTGTGGGAAAGGTGGGGGACTGGGAGGAGGGATGGAAGGAAGGGGGGGGGGGGCGTGGAGAAAATTGACAGGTCCCACGCAAATTTACTGCCAAACTTGCAAAATCTTGTTAGGCCCAGACAGTTTATTGTAAGGTTCCGACCTTAAATTGGATGCCGCTCTACTAATTTAATTTGTTACGTCTGAGGAAGGCGGCGCCTGTGTCTTGTGATTAGAATTTACTGGGCCACAAAATTTTGACAAATTATGGGTCAAGGTATCCAGATACTGTTAGATTTGAAGACAGCGACATTGCCATAGACTGTTTATGAAAAAAAAGGAGGGGGAGGGGGAAAGGTTTATCACAGTTACGTTCTTGTTGTTAGTCTGTTTACGCAAATTCTTCCAATGAATTCTGTCAAAATTCAAATTTATGTCCATTGTGTTATCACTGTGTAGAAATTGAGAGAGAAATGAACCACTAAAAGTTACTTTGTTTCAAGTGAATGGCGTTCTCTCTCTCTCTCTCTCTCTCCCTCTGTGTGTGTGTGTGTGTGTGTGTGTTGTTTTTTTTCCTTCTTTTCACATGAGGAAGCTGATGTAAATCGGCATGTGACTGTGATTTTGATTCTGTGATAAGTCGGATATGGGATAGAATTTTTTTCTCTGTTTTGTTTTCTCTTATTTCAGTGATCAAGAACTATGCTTGTGTAGGCTACTCTATGTCAAGTATCCCGGTGAAATAGAATGTCAAGAGGAGGTATTGTTGAAAGAAAGGAAAAAGAATTTTAGACCACAGGTCATAGGAGTTAACTAAACTATTTTCTCACTAATTCTCATCTCAAGTATTCTCGTTTTCCTTTCCATTGGCGTCAATAACTCTATACATGAAAAAAAAAAAATGACATCAATCACATTCCAGTTGTGCAACACAAATAACATGCATAAAATATGACATTTTCAGTGAAGATCACTGAGAGGCAGAGAATGATGACATCCAAACTCTGTCGAAAGAAAATTTCCAAAGTGAATGAACTTATTGTGCTTTGTACGCAGGGGATAACATGTCATCAATTGTTCAAGTATTCTCTGTATTTATTAATTTTGTATCATTTTTTTTACGTCCCACAAAATTTTCATTCTGTACCCCAATCATTAGGCTGTAAATGTTATTGGGCAACAATAATTCCAGGCATAGTCGCTCAAACCCGCATTTGTGCTTCGCTCAAATTAGATTCTTCTAATATTGTTTGTGTCTACATCGTAAATTGGGACTACTTATTCTTTTGTATATCAGCATAGTTGTGTTGGGTTTAACGACAGATCACCACGATTAGGCTATACCATTTGCGTTTGCAAGAAGCGTTTGCAATTCCAGTAGAAGAGAGTACAGAGAGTGGAACAGAAGACAGGAGCAAGGAGAGAGAGAGAGAGAGAGAGAGAGAGAGAAGAGATGTCTCCCCTAGAATGTCGAGAATGGCACTGGAATGTCGAGAATGGCACTCCTTGGGAGACATCATACCGATGGCGGGCTAACACCGCCTGCAGGCGGGAGCAGAGAGCCTACTTATAAACCCGGGCCACCCGCTGGGGATCAGCATAGTGAGTAAAATATTATGCAACCCCGATGGATAAAATTTTCCAGAGATTAAAGACACTGGTCTCTTCCCTTCTCTTCTCCTCTCTCCTCTCGTTCACTCAGATCCACGATGTTACATATTTTAAACGACGCTCAGCGGAGACCCGGTGTTGGTACTGCTATTCTTCTAGGACTCAGGCTGAAGTTCGGAGTTTGATCATTTTGTTTATTATTGATTGTAGGATTATTTCGGCTTTTAAGAGTGAATCCATTGTTGAAAAGAAATTTCCGGCTAGAAATTTTTCCTGGACAGCAAGGTCTTCGTCTGTTATTTTTCTAATTTTTAACTGCCAAAGGTCCATAAACGTACATGAAAGTACACACGAGACGCTGAAAATTTGTCCTTATCAAAGAAGACTATTAGGAACATTGAAATCTTCGAATCTGTTCCATCCTCCGGAAATGCCGGAATGTGGAACTCGCGATTTAAGGTTTTCGCCTTTCTCCTCGGCCTTGGTGACATCCTGGCTTTGGTCTCAGTATTCATTGATTTGAAGCAGGTACCTTTTTTTTACGCGCTATGCGCGACTATCAGATGCAAACGAATGGGCAGTCTCAAATGACAACGTAGGAACATGCTTCTTAATTAGCTATCCAGTGCCAGAAGTTCGTTAAAACTTCACGTCTGGGCTCCAAGAATGGCTCAACATGCCTATGTCTGATCTTTATTGGACACTATTTGTTGACTTTTTTTTTTGGTGCTTAGGACAAACTCCGATAATTTCCAACATTAGTGGGGCATAATGAGACAAGGCAGTTCAAAAATACTTTTATTAACTGCTGCAAAGTGTTCATGGAACAAGTCTACAATCTGAAGTCACTGGTTAATAGGCTATATACATGCATAATATCTAAGAGTTGTGGATGTAATGCAAATGAATCTCGCCCAATGATAATTTGGTTTATCTACCAATCTGGCACAACTTCCACCGGCCGTGGACCTCAGGCATGCAGGAAGCTGCTGTCTTTGATTAATTCATCAAATCTCCGTATTTTCAGTCCATAAGCCGGGTGGCCGGTTCCTGCGTACGTCACTTCGTGTTGCAGTGGTCATCAATCAGCCTAACTCCTACTGGAGTACATGTGCGACTGTTTACCAACTTTCCTATCGGCGAAGGACAATCTGCGGTTAAAGATCCGAGGGAATACACGAACTGTCTCAAAGCGGACAGGAATTAATATTTCACACAGACTAAACGGACTTGGAGTGGGAGTTGTGGATGAAGGATTTGATTGGAATGGAAGTAGAGGTTAGGCAAGGAACACAGTCATAAGCTGAAGTCAAGGGTAGCAATTTCTTTAAAAAAAAAAGTCTTTAAACAAACAAGACAAAGTTGTTAAAACTGGACATTACTGGGTTCGAAATGAGAACAGGCTGTGAATTTCCACATGACGATACCAATACAGACTTATCAGAAAGGCATAGATCTTCTCCAAAGAAAATCCCATCGGGACATTATTTTACATTCATCTAAATGAACATTGTTTACTTGTATATTATAGACTGTCACCCAAAATGATTACATTCACCACTTGTTTACATTCCCTTAAACACAAATACTCACGTACATGAACGCATTCATGGAAATGCGTATATGTTCATTCAAATTAATACCATAGGCTTAGTCAATGCAGAAACATACACAAACTGCTAGAAATATGATATACTCATTTGAAAGTACAAAGTACAGACACTCGTACATAGACACACGAACAACGTCCAAAGACTATATACAGCCTACATCTGCTCAAGAAGATGTCTGTAAAGTTACTTTGCAGTTATTAGTAACTAAACAAGAAGTACATATATAATGGTTAGACCAAACAGATTTTCAGAAAACAGTGTCTATCACACTAGCGAATATTTTAAAACAATGTTGGCAGTCAGTTTCATTTAACAACAGTTATGATAATAGCTCAGATTGCAAGCCATTATCTTCAATACCTTCTCGTTAACCCGAAATGGTTCATGTTGAAAGCACTTTGAATTGTTGTCAGCCAAACTGAAGAGTAACTTTACGGACACCTATTATATCATAATAAATGCTTAAATAGAGAAATCAATGTCTGATCTTAACAATCACGAAGAATGTGTATAGTAACCTGTGTGATTGACCTGTAAATTGTCCTTCATACGATGATCGTGTACCTAGATAAACTTTGTTGTCTATTCCCACGGTTGTCTCACAGATGAATTGTGTGTTCAACAAACAGTTTCCACGTCATCTCCACCTTAACGAAGACTGTGTGAATATCTTGGTTTTGTCCTGTCTCAGTCTCCATGTTTATTTCACCCTCCATCTAGCGACTCAGACACGGAAGCTTCCAGCAGTTCATTTCCTGAATTCTTCAGGACCATTATTATATAGACCATTCTAACAGAGTAGATATATAGATATTACATCAAACGTAACACAGAATACTCTAACATTAAATAGCAAACTAGCCCACATCACTCATTCTACAACAGTAGAGTATCTTCTTCAGTTTTTTTCCTGGTTATCTCATGGAACGGACAATATGATTGATCTCAGTAATGTGATCTTCATTTTCCAGTGCTACTACTACTGCGGCTCTTTTCCACTATGCACAAAGCGTGGAGCAGTCTGTATTCTGCAGTGATGTCGTTGTGGTAATTACTGAGATTGACAGTTCTGTCCTCTCCCTGCAGGGCCTTTCGTGATTGAAATTACTGATCATTGACTCTGTAACTCTGTTTGTTTGATTTTTATCGAATTATTATCTGCATTGTTTTCTTTTGAACAACCGCAACTTTCTTTTTTTTTTTTTCTTCACTTTGGAAAGATTGGTGGCGACCTAGGCGTCCCTATACCAGGTCAGACATCCGCGGTAGGTATTGGAGGCTGACTGTTTACATCACCAGATTTAAAATACCCTTTAAAAAATCAGTAACAAGAAGCCAAATTTTTGACCTAAACAAAATTATATTCATAGAAATCATAACTTGGCAAAAATGAGAGACAAATTAATTTAAGCACATCAATGACATAAAAACATTAATCGCATTCAAATATGAGAAATATATCAGACATTTATAACAATAGCCATATTAAGAAAAGGGCGCCAAATCTGTGAGCACCATGCATGCAGAGTTCAACAAGAGTCACACGATCTGAGATTCGCTCACCGAAGTTTCTTCGTCTCAGAATGAAAGTGCCCAAACTATGTTATAAATAGTTAAAACAGTTTAATTCTAGGGCAACGATTTATTGCCTGCCTCCAACTGAATCCGGTTACCTGGCCTCTTTATAGGGACGCCTAGGTGGAGACAGATCTGCTCCCGATAGAAATATCTTCAGCTACTTTTAACTAGAATGGCCAATTTACAGGATTTTTGTCGCTTGATATCTAAGAGTAGAACATAGTAAATCCAATTATTGTGACGTGAAAAAAAGAATTTTGTCCCTGAGATGAAATCGAAAAATAGGCTGCTCAGTCATTCACTAATGTTTGATACAGATTTAGACTTTGGTTTGGCTTAGTTTTTAGTTTTGGTCTAGGTTTAAAGTTGCGCACGATCACGACTACATTGCACCAGGCAGGTAAGAAGAAGTTAACAATCTAGTAAGGTACGTGTAAATAAAAAATAAGTATGATAAGGAGAGTCTAAAAAGGGAAGGATAAATATATAAACCTATATAATAAATTGCGGCTTGTTGCAAGTCAGAAATTTCCCTAAGTCACGTATTGTTGATAGTCTAAATTTTGGAGTAAAGGTCTATTTCACATAAAACGTCAAGATGATTTGTGGTCTACATTCTCGAAAACTAATAAACGTATTGTACAATGAGCTGCGTCTGGTTTTCATTCTCAATGACACAAACATACACTGGCTTGTGTGGTATATAGATTACTCTGAAAAAGGTGAGAAAAAAGAGTGGTTAATGGACATAGGGAGTCATGATCCCGTGTTGCCGGGGCTCTAGAAGATGTCAGGAAGTTAAGAGTTAGAAACATCAGACTAATGAAAGAACTCACCCTTCCTCTGAAGACCGTCACCTGTCTCGCTCCACCCGAGGAGTTTTCCTGTCACCATATTCTTACGAGAAAGTTTTTCACATTAAAAAAAAGGTGTAATGATGGAAAGTCTAAATTATGGAAGTACGTTGCATTCTTACAGGGAAATGTTATGTCAGATTTTCCAGTGATGTCACTCTGTGTCAAAGAAACTGTCAGGCATAGTATGACGCCGAGACTGCATTATGTAGAACTGCGACATGCAAATCTTTCACTCATCCAAACTTTGGGGTAGCACAGACAGCTGACAGTCTATTGGCCATCATTATCTTTGTCATCACGCAATAATACGATCTGGAACAAGAGGAGATAGAGATAAAAAGTGAAAAAAGAGAAGTATAAGAACGAAGAGGAAACAGACCGAACAACAACAAGAACAACAACAAAGAATAGTAGGCCTAACAAGAAATATTGGCGAGCCAACGACAAAAAGTCAGTCAAAATACAGGGTAAAAGAAAAAAAAAACCAGAAAGGAGGGAGAAAAAGGAGTGAGAGAGTGCCTGAAAAGACAAGAGGGAATGAAGGAAGGTTATACTGATAGAATAAGAATGAAATGGAAACTAAGGGATGCAGGAAAAGAAAGTCAAGCAAAAGAAAAATCGGAGATGAGAGAGAAGAGAGAGAAAGAGAGAGAGAGAGAGAGAGAGAGAAAGGGAGAGCGGGGTGGCCGGAGGAGAGGGAGTAAGAGGGACAAAGGGGATACCCCAACCTATTGAGAGAGTGAGGAGAAAATATGGTTTTTGAACCCAATGAAATACCTTCAAACTTTGTCTTTGTTTATGCCATTACTTCTATTTGAATATTGCGGTGGCTTTTGAATTGATAGTAAATATTGTAGTGCATATATGTACTTGGTCATAGGTATGGCTTTTTTTCCATTGTAATTCCTTGAAAAATGACATTATGACAACACAAGAACACACACATAGAGACAGAAACGACACACAAACACAAAAAGAGAACAACAAAACATTAGCACGGTCATTTCTTGCAGCACACACACACACACACACACACACACACACACACACACACACATCCCCATCTACACACGCGCGCGCACACACACAGATACCCGAAATGCTACAGCAGAATATTGATAACGATCTTGTCATGATGCAAAAGCTACACTCACAAACAGAATGACAGCCATCGAATATTCATCACCAGCTTTTCATAACGCACACACACCAAAGCACGCACGCACACCCACACCCAAACAAACATAACAAAACAAACAAACAAACAAACAATCCCCCCCCCAAAAAAAAAACAAAACAAAAACAAAACAAAAAAAAAAAAAAAAACAAAAATCCACAAGCACAAAAAAAAAAAAAAAAAAAAAGAAAAAAGAAAGCAGCAAAACTTTCAGATCAGAATGCTCTTTATAATTTCTTATTCCATGTCAATTTTTGCTCATTCACGCTATGCATCTATCTTCCATTACAGTCCCCTGCTCCATCCTCTCCTCCTTCTGCCGTATTGGGGGAAAGCAATCAGCAGAACTACTCATTAAGAACAAGATTTCCTTTTATGTAGATTGCATATGAACATTACTCTGCTAGGTTCCCAGAATCTGAGCACATAAAATGAGGATGATGAAAATATCTGAATTTATTCAGACAGAAAATGGACCCACTTGTAATTGGAGATAGAAGAAGCGCTAAAAAAAAAAAAAACGTTGATAGCCAGCGCTGTTTTGAATTCATGTAATACAGGGGCCTCATGGGAACACAGGGCGTGGCACTTCAATGGAGGAATGATGATCAGGAAAGAATAAAAATAGGCCAAAGAAGAAAATAGTAATTAGATAGAACAAGTAGAAAAAGATGATCAAGAAAAAAAGTATAATAATGATAACAACAACACCAACAACAACAACAGCAGCAACAGCAGCAGCAACACCACCACCACCACCACCACCAACAACAACAACAACAGCAATGTAAGAGAATCATAAGTCGAATGAACAGGACGAATGGTTTTAGTGACAAAAGTAACAGCAACAGGCCTATCCCGGTCTATGTCAACCATAGATAGCTACGTCTCTGATAACCTATATCACAGAGATGTTTGCGGGAGAGCATCTTGTAAGAGCAATGCGGGGGTATCAATCTCTATTGTACTGAGGACATTTATAGAGAGGAAACAACAACAACAACAAAAACAATAATAATAATAATAATGAAAACATCAAAACGCCTCTCTTTTACAACAAACAAATCATTTTATTAACATTTCCTTTCGTGTAAAGCAATACCCAAATTTACATTTTATATGCTTCCATTATTGCCCCGACGAAGAGCCGAGCGGGCTCGAAAATTTGGCAGAGAATTTGTCATCACAATCAAGTTGTTCAGAGATATCTATATTATTTGTTTTTCTTGAATTGTTTTGCAAGTTGCCGGTCAGACAGTTCTATTGTATTTTATAAAATAATAATAATAACGAAGGTGATGTTGCCTTTGTTGCCCTGAAGAAGGACCAATTTGGTTCGAAAATTTGGCTTTCATTTTGAACATCAAGAAGAAATTATTTATATGTGTTATTCGCTTTTTTAAATTGTTCAGTTAGTTGCCGGTTGGACAGTCTTTTTCTATTTTATAAAATAATAATGAAGGTGATGATGATAATATTGAAAGAAAAGCTTCAATGTGCAATTCATCTCAGTTAAATTAATTTTTCCTTGTTGTTCTTTTGATCGTTGACAACCTAGATCTCTGTCTTAAAATTTGAGTCCATTCCCTTATATCATATGGCAACAAGTCAAGTCCACTAAAAACATGATGACTTCCACTTATGACTTCCAATTTAACCTGGTTGATTTTCTACATCGTTGTTTGTTTTAGAGCATCTAACATCGATCTAGGCTGTAAATGTTCCAGTCAAAAAGGGGGAAGGGGGGGGGGTTGTTAAAAGTGGAGACAAAATTGTTTGTATATTGGCTAGTTACCGATTGACAGCCCAAGTCTTACAATTTAAGACATCTATATAGTCATGGTTATTATGACATTGGTAGTAATAATGACAATGACTAAATGAAAAAAAAAAAACAACAAAAAAAGGTATTCTTTAGATCAGGGGTGTCCAAAGTTGTTTTGTTTTTTTTCTTTTAGTGAGGGCCGAATAAAAAAAAAAATTAACCAAGGGCCGGGCCACACTCTAAAGAGTATAATTATTTTAATCCGACAAGGAAGTAAGTCATTATTTTATTATTGAAATTTGACCTTTCAGTGTTTGTAAGCCTCTTTTTACAACTTCCACCATACCTACCAGTTTGGATAAACCGAAATATGTTTAAACCGAAATTATTTGCCTGGTTCCTAAAATTTTGGTTTAAGCGTGTTCCACTGTATTTTCAGAATCTGCTGCGGGCCAATAAAAACTGGACCGCTGGCAATAGTTGGCCCGCGGGCCGTAGGTTGGACATGTTTGAGGATGTTGAAATAAATAAATAAATAAATAAATAAATAAATAAATAAATCAGTAAATGATTGCAGAAACAAAAACAAAATGTATGAAAATCTCGGGAAAGTGATGAGCGACATCAGATATTCTCACCAGGCCTATTCGAAAGGATTAGATTTGTTCAAACAGATTCAAAGATAACTTCACCTTTTTTTTTCTGTTTTCATCCATCATGTTCCCCCTGTCTCTTTTTCTCTAAAAAAAATATATATATATTCCCCTCCCTCATCTTTTTTCCAGATCGCATCCCATTCATCCCTTCTGTGTCTTGTAATCGTTATTTACTCCAGATGCCCAAGCATTCTCTGTAATGTCTATAAAGATGAGATGAGCCCTTGAAAGAGAGAGAGAGAGAGAGAAAGAGAGAGAGAGAAAGAGAAAGAGAGAGAGGAGGGGAGGCAGAGAGAAAGACAGAAAGTGAGAGAGAGAGAGAGCGAGAGAGAGAGAGAGAGAGAGAGAGAAATTCTGGGATAAGGCACTGTGCAACCGACTGTGTGGTCAGATACTGTACAACAGTTTTTGAATACGACACTCTCCAGCCTATCTTATTCTGGAATAGGACACTTTACAAAAGAGTGCGACGAGAGACTTTGAGAGGGGCGCGTCCTAGAGGTGATTTTTGTTAACTTTTACATAAAGACAATTTTAACCTTTTCTGTCGAATTCAGCATGTGCAAAATAGAGAAAAACAGTCACACACACACACACACACACACACACAAAAAGAGGAATGAAAATGATAAAAAATGATTGGTTCGAACAGTTGCAATGAGCAAGGTCGCCATCTTGAATTTTGGTTACTCTGTAAAGGCTACCTTTGAAATCTATCTTCTCCGCCGAACGTGATCAACTTCTTATTTGGTTTATTATCCTGAAAGGTACGTATTTCTAACTCTTCAATTTTTGGAAATACCAAAACACCATGTAGCAACATTTCACATGTCGTCCTTTTTTTTATAAATCTATTTTTTTCCTCAAATATAAAGACAGAAGGGACTCACTTTCTTTTTCAGTTTTTTGTTTTGTTGTTGCCTTCTTTGGAAAATGATATATGCACACATTCTTCAGAATCCGTCTGCAGGTAGAAATAATAGAAAACAAAATTAATGGTGACAAAAATCCGGTTTTGAGAGATTTTTACGTTTGGGAAAAAGCAAGATTTATTGAAAAAAAAAATCGTCACGGAAAGTCTTTTATTTGGCTTTTAGCCCCGACACAGTCTTTTCTCAGATACTAGTCCTCCTTCCATGATTTCTCTCTCTCTCTCTCTTTCTCTTCCCTCTCTCAGTCTCTCTCTCTCTCTCTCTCTGTGTTGTTGATGTCGCCTTCTCCTGGCTTTCTGTTAATATCTTTTCTCGAATTTTGCTCCTTACACCCTATCACCATAAGATTTCCCACAGTGTCACTCTCGGATTGTTGAGGAACTACGTTGTGGCCTCCATATCTCTTCCTCTGTCAAAACCAGCGCTGTGTTGACAACTACTGTGACAGGTAGTTCACAAGCGTGCTCTGGAATATCAGGTATAGAAGAGACTTTCACTCTTTCTGGCAGGCGGAAGTTTATTTTAGAGCACCTGGTGAAAGCTTACGCCGATATTGCGCGTGATTATGAGTCTATTTCGCCCCAGAGAGGTCAGCCTATGTCCATTCCTGGAATTGGGGCTCAAGCTATTGCTATAACAGGTCATAATCAAGTGGTCTGTGCACCTTTTACCTATATTCGATCCGATATTGAAGATTTACAAATCAACCAACAGGAGGAAAATTCTGGTCCATTCCTGGAATTGGGGCTCCAGATACTGCTAAAACAGGTCGTAATCAAATAGTCTATGCACCTTTTGACTGTATTCGACCAGATCTTGATGATCTACATAGCAACCACAGGGGCAAATTCTGGTTGATGGTAGGCTGCGACATTCGTTGAATGCCCATGGAATGACCATTCGAATTAGAATTAGAAATTCGAATTTGAATGACCATTCTAACGCGTTAGCCACCCTTTAACGCTATTTTTATATCCAGAGAAAAAGGCTGAGCGTTTAGGAGAAAACAGAACCCAAAATCGATTTTTTTTCATTAATATTATTGCTATCATTTCTTTTCGCAGAGCCTTCCTACAGGACCCGCCCAGTCCCTTCCTATCCAACCCTACCACAAAAGATTATGTCGATATAAGATTTTTCACAATGATATGCTTTGAACATTTCATTTCAAGAGATCATTTTCCAGTGTGAACATCATCAAGTCACGTTAAAAAACATTCAATCCCTTCGTCATTTTCAACTCATTTTCCTTTCTACTTTGCCTCGCTCTGTCGTTCTAAAGGAATTCATGTCAACTACTTGATATTCTTCTTTCTCCCTCTGCCCCCAAACCCTTTCTTTTCTGCTCATACACAACCATTTACATGCTACCCTCCTCTCCCCCCCCCCCTCCCCGGCTTCTTTTCTTTGTGATCTCTCCCTTATTTCTCCTCCCCCACAAGCTGGTAAAGCATGTAATCAGCCATTCATCCCTCTTCGATACGATCTGTCCTTGCATATCTTATTGCTCATCGACCACGCATCCCTTTGTCAGTAGAACTGCTCACCCGGCCAAGCTTTCCCATTTGCATTTTATATCCAAAATGCATGCACAATAATGTCTCTGTCTGGCTCTAAATAGATCGATTCATCAAATGGCTCTTGACAATGTATTTGAAATAAATAAGAACAATCACATGTATGTATAAACAACAATAAGAGGAATGCATATTAAAACAACAAAAATATAGGCAGAGATAGATATAGATAGATAGATAGATAGATAGATAGATAGATAGATAGATAGATAGATAGATAGATAGATAGATAGA
>JBCAUA010838239.1:0-13808 GCA_038406235.1 Peronia verruculata
ATATGTCATTATAGTGGGAGTTGTTTTCTACCAGATATATTACGTTCCTTTGCCCAACACAAAAGATGTTGAATCGGCGGTTTAAACACACACACACACACACGCGCGCGCGCGCGCGCGCACACACACACACACACAACAACAACAACAACAACAACTTGCTATTTTGATTGTTTGATTGATTAAAAACAAATTCAAATCGAACGAAAAGTTGCGACAAACATTTTCTCTACACCATGATTTTGTAGGAATGTTCCATGGTATATGTCTCAAGTAAAGAGCACAATAACACCGGTGGTGTTTTTCTCCCTCTCTTCTGTGCTTGTTCAACACACCTTGTGTATAGCACAGGAAACTGAAAAGTTGGTCAAAAACAAGTCACCAGCTGTGTACAAAGGGAATATGCCTGAATGATGCTCTGTATTACTTAAACAGAACCAGTATGTCAAATGGGCGGAACTGATTTTCCAGTAGTTGTAGCAAAAGGTTTATGGACCAGTGCTCTCTCTCTCTCTTTTTCTCTGTCTCTCTCATTCTCTCTCTCTTTTCTCACCAGCTCGACTGTCAACTGTTCATTCATCATCCTATATACCATGTCATACCGTAACTGGTGAAATGAACATTAACAGAAGCAGAACAAACTGTAACATTCCTTTATCTATTGCATATCGTCTCGCCTGCCAGCTTTTTCAGAGATTCATTTATATTAGCCCACAGAGAGGTTAAATAAAATGCATTTTAGTGCACAGGGAAAGTATGATTATTATGATCCGTATCTCGTTCCCCGGCAGAACGTGGCTTTATCATTAAACTTAGATTTTTAAAAATTGTTTTTCTTGTTGTTGTTGTTCTTCTTCTTTTTGTCGTTCTTGTCGTTGTTATTGTTTTCCTGAACTGGCATCAGATCATGTGACCATGTCGGAAATGACGTCTGAGATCGATTAGACTACATCAGCTGAATGGAACAGAGACCTACAATCTGCAAATGAGATCGCTCCCTGGTGGCCAGGTTTTTCTCACATCTGATGCCATCTGTATACACAGTCGTGCCCGGAGGAGAAGTAACGCAAAATGTTTTCGATTGTTTTTGGCACACTCATTAGGTGGAGGATTCTATTATCATTCCTATCTGAGCAAACCTAGTGCATGTATCGGAACGTTAAGGGCGAAACATCTGTCAGTCTGTCTGTCTGTCTGTCCGCCCGCCCGTCCGGCCGTGGATCCATCCATCCATCCATCCGTCCATCCATCCACCCATCCCTATGTATGTATGTATGTATGTATGTATGTATGTATGTATGTATGTATGTATGTATGTATGTATGTATGTATGTATGTGTGTGTGTGTGTGTGTGTGTGTGTGTGTGTGTCTATCTGTCTGTCTGTCTGTCTGTCCTGTCCTTCCTTCCCTTTGTTACCTACAGGGACTGGAATATGCACAATGTAGAGAAATTTCCCCATGGTTTCATGTAAAATCTGTATGAGAGACTGACCTCTCATTGGCATCCTCAACATGCACTCTGCCAGTCCAATCCACATTGACAGGGCCATTCAAGTGTGCGTCCACAACTGTGATCATCGATACGAGATCATAGTCTTTTCCCAGTGGCCTACATGCAGTTATTTGTCAGCTGTGAAAACTCTTTTTCTTTCTTTCTTTCTTTCTTTCTTTCTTTCTTTCTTTCTTACTTCCGTTATTCTTTCTTTATTTTTCATTCTCTCTCTCTTTCTCTTTTTTTCTTCCTTTCATTCTTTCTTTTTTTTTCTCGTTACATGTACATGTATTTATTATTTATATTTATTATTGATTTCTCTCGTTCTTTTTATCAGGTAGTGTAGTGCAAGTTCAAGTTTTTTTCCTCCATCAGTCAGTTGTAAAATACTTTGTAAAAACTTTCAAAAACATATCAAGTGACAGTTTAGGATTTCCAAGTATAGTTCTATGCATGGGCGGAGATATAAATCGGACACTGTCAATTTACTCATGATTCAGTTTTTCATATTCATTGAAACACGATATCGGTCAGGCGATCTGTTCCACATCAATTTCACCAGTCTATCTTACCACCCAGGACAGTGACAGGCATATTGATTGATAATCAGTGGTGACGTGTAATAGTTTGTTAACTACATGCGGAAATATATATAAAGAAAAGAAAAGAAAAAGAAAACGATCAATAGGCAAACAGTAAGGCTTAATTTAACTCATTGGAATTAAGTTGTGAAGTGTTTGAACATTTCTTACTGTCCATCTATCTTCACCACAGCATTTTGTTTCAATAATTTTATGTTCTTAAATATCATAGTTGAATGTGAAAATTTATATGCGACTGCTGCAATAGCGTTGAAAGCGCAAAGAAACAAAAAATCACTTTTCTTTTTTTAAAGTGTGAAGAGAAGCCTGAATTTTGTAGTAGTAGCGTTTTCGAATTGCTGTTGTACCCCTTAAAACTTCCGGATAGACCCCCCCCCCCCAATCAGCAGCAGGACGTTATCGTTATGATCTGCGATCAGAAATGATAGACTCTTGGAGTTGTGGAATGAAATAAGTATGTTTACGATTCTGGTCTGATTGTTCTACGCCTCCTCTGGGGTGGTTTTCTTGTTGTTGTTTTTTTAGTTACGGCGAGTTGATACATACCAAGATAAGTAAGGGGAGAGTAGGGAAGGATATTAAGGCAGAAGGATGGTTTGGGGGAAGGGGCGGGGAAAGCTGAACCCAGATTTTTGCTCTAAGGAAAAAAAAAAAATCTTTTTTTTTTTTTTTGTCTGTGCTTTCTCTTAAAAATTTGCTGAATAAATAGTAGAAAGTCGATACATGTACGTCCATGTTAACGCACTGAATATACAGTTTTTAAATGCAAATCAAAGTAGAAAATGGATACATGTGTACGTCCATGTTAAGATGATGGGGGTCACCGTGGCTCTGTGTTTTGTCGTATGCGTAATGGTGCAACAACTCAACATCGGTGGGTTTGTAGCCGTCATCGACTCGCAGGCCTCCATCGGGGGATGGAAGGACAAGGAGATCGAAAACTCATAATTTTCAGTGACTCAACTGTCCCCTGGCTTCATCTGGGTAGGGAAGCCCGACGTCTAGCCTTCTCGGATAAGGGCCATAAAGAGGAAGGGGTACCACTGTGGGCACTTTCCAAATTCCAGATTCTACCCATACAACTTCCCAGCAAAAAGAGAGCCTTTTAAAGCCGAAATAATCCTACTGTCTAGGATTGGCCTGTGAGCAACATGTTAGGGTGAGATGTTTGAATAGTGACTATTCAAGGAATGGCCTGTTTACTGCCACCCAGACTCTGGGTCGGCACTGACAAGAGATTGATATATGTTTTGATACGGACATAACCTACAATACCTAGTCTTGGACGAACTGATCTGTTTTACTGCTGTGCACTGAATTACGTTAGTGTGTAGACCATAGTTTGCGTGCTCACCAATTTACGCCGCTGACATAAACCAGGCGGGCAGAGATGAGGGATGTGATTACCACAGGAAGCCACAGCGTTCGGGAGGAGAAAAAGGGAAACCACGCATTTTAATCACATCGTGGCTTTGAGGTAAGAGCTCTCATTACGATGTTTTTGCTGATATGTGTGGTTGCATAGTGAAACCGCACAGGTGGGCACATAATATGTATACAGTGGCACGTTTAGTAGTACACCTTCATAAGGAGGATTTTACTTAGCCCATCGCTTGTAGAGATAAGCAATATATTTTCATTTGAATCTTGCGCTCTGAAGTTCATTATGAAGACCTGTGGCATATCATTTTGCAGAGTTTTATATGCGACACATTACCGTCATTGTGTGAGAACATTATCATTATGTAGCCCTCCTTTAGATTATTTATTTATTTATTTTTAGTCTGGATATCTCGTAAAACATCCATAACCTCAAGACCACTCTCAGTAGCACGCATTAGCAACACTTTTTACGTATAGTGGTCGTGTAGTTCACGTGTCGGATTTGCCAAGTCAAAACTGAATTTGTTCTCCACCATTGGAAACAAAACAGTACAAAAAAGTTCATATCACCATTTTGATTTTACGTAGCCAATAGGTCATATAATGTGTGTGATAGGATTTTTTAAAATGTAAATAAATAATAATAATAATAATGAAGTACATGGCCATTACTTGTGCTCCCAAATACCGATAATCGGGCCATATATTACTGTTCTCTGTTCTGGTTTGTGCTCGAAGGACGAACAAAATAAAGTAAAATTGAAAGGTCTAAAAACTGACAATGACGTATTTTAGTACCGTAGTCATTGGACTGCACGTGGCTCAAGTTAATGCAGTAGCAGGCTACGGTCACAGGTGATAGGAATGAGAATAGTTTATCAGTGTTAATAGACTTATGTGAGCAACACAATTACTATAAGTCATCTCTGTAATCTTTGTTCTTTACGTCAGCAAGGCAAATGTGGGGCGGATTTAGGTCCATCTTCATCCATGAAAAGGTAATAACAGGCATCGGCCTAACCGCGTGTGACCCCAGCCTCGTTCTTGTCGTCAGCAGGGGACAAGGGAGGTCAGTCGCGATTGTAGGTTACACGGATGCTCAGCGCCGGCGCGTGTTGCGGGAGGGCAGACGTAGCATAGAACACACTTTTGTCACACTGACAATGGCTGCTGGTGGCGGTGTGTGCTCCCTCTGCTTTGTTTGAGCTTCATGGATGGAGTAGCCTATCAAGTATGATCTGCGCCCAGTAGTTGTGAGTTTTCTCCAGGCATTTCTCATCATAGATATATGATATGACGTGTTAGTGATGGTATGCATTGTTATCGGACATAGATCTAGATTCTAGATCTAGTCTAGATCTAGAAGTTATAGTTTATTGTTGTTGTTTTTATTGTGTCTGTGTGTTTTAATGAATGCGTGTGTTACGATGCCCGAACGTTGTTTTCTGTGTAATAGATCTATTAATTTGTTGCTCTTCATTCGACTCGCAACCGAGATGACTCTTTCCCCCCCCCCTTTTTTTTGTACGCAAATTCACTCCTTGTATGCCTATAGATCGTGCTCCCGTAGATCTATGAGTTAGATCTATTGTGTCACAATATATATGCAGTGCCCCGAAGTTCGCGCCCTATTTTTAGCTACTCTGCCTAAATCTCGGGAAATCCCGTTCCTGTAATCAAATGAGGTGTTCAATGATTCTCGCGAGATCTGAAGCTGTTCGGGAAAACCCGAGGCGCGGACTTCGGGGATAGATAACTTTTGGAGTGGATGTTAAATCGCCGATTTCATCATTAAAATTAATCAATTTCTTGTGCCCATGTGTAAGAAACCAGTACAGAAGATTGAGTCTAGATCTAGATCTAGATTAGATCTAGATCTAGATGAATGGTTTGCAAGAACTCATTTCTTTGTTACCGTATAGATCTAGATCTAGATAGCACCACAGGTGTAGTTGAAATGCCCCGAGGTGCCCTTGTGTTAATGAACGTACATAGGCGGCATGAAAACGGAGCTTGCAAATACTGTCCACTAAGAATGTAGAATTATCTATAGACTAGCGTAGTTTGCTTCACATGACACAATAGATGTGCCTTTTTTCTGAGTCATTACTTCCAATGAGCCCCTGCAAGTTTTGAAACGGTGGGCCCATTGAACTCTTTCCTATGAGTTAATTCTTCCAAGTGAATGATTTAACGGTAAACGGCATTCCTAACGTTTACAATTTAATGATTGTCACCTTGACTGGTTTTGGGGTTTGTTTTTAATAATTACGGATTAAAAACATGAGAAAAATCATAGCTTGTTTTTCTTTGTCTCTCCCCGTCAAAGCTACCAAACAGCTTGTCTACCGCTACAGGTCTACCGTATGTTATGCATACCAGTCTCCCTGCCAGCATATTTACCCCGCCGCCCCCTTTTTCTCTCCCAATCTTTTTGGCGTAGTAAACACTACGTGTTCCCCAGGTACAAAAACATTGGTAAATCAACCAATAATTTTCTGACAGGAATAAAATACAATGTAGTTATTGAAGGAGATCGCAAGCAGTATGCCATAGGGAACGGGATTACTAAGTGTAACTCTTTTCACTGTCTGGGGTTTGCCTTGATTGTTTTACTGATAATACTGATAACCTTTAGCAAAAATCAGTCACGAGCTAAGGGGCACGCGGAAGAAATAAAAAGGTATCGATGGAGAAAGTCAGGACGGGAGAGGTTACATGACATACTTGCTATGCGGGGCTCAGTGAAGCGTTATGGGGGCCACCATTTATACAATAAGGCTATTGAAAACGCTAGGGCTTTTTTTTTTTTTAAACTATTTATTTGATGATGTTTCGTTCTGCTTTGTTTGCTCATCTGTCCGAACACACAAAAGATACTATAAAGAAAAACAAATAATATGACTTGAGAAAATTAGGACTAACCATTCTAGCAATTTGAGATGTGTCTATTTATGTTTTTAAGAATCCTTATGATTAGTGGTTTTCATTAACTGGCTGCCTACTCTTGGCAAGGGAAGAGATGAAAATATGAATTAGTCCTGAATACAGTGTCAGTGTCCAATGATGTAGGTATAAAATACTCATTTAATTATTATAATATCTGTCACTCATGGTGAAAGCAAACAAGCCGGTGATAGAATGAACTGAGGAACAACAACAACAAAAAAAAAAAGGGGGGGGGGGGAGAGACATGATAAAGGTTAAAAAAAAAAAATCGTCACTTTGTGTGAAAGAAAAACAAACAAACAAATTTCTTGTCCAGCCTTCATCTGTAGGACTGGCCAGTTTCATACAGTTTGAGACAGGATCACAGTGATATGGTTAACTGTGTAGCAGGTGATTAGAAATGATAACGACCTCATTGGGATTGGAGTTGCTGCCTATTCATCCCCCCCCCCCCCACACACACACACACTCACACACACTTTTGGCTGTCGCAACTGGTTGTTGAATCTATGTCTGCCCAACTCGCGTTAGTGTTCCTTGCGCATGTGATCTTATGATTATGTAGGTGTAAATTGTGATTTACTCACTTCGTATATAACAACATTTCGGTTAAATTCTTCAGGCACAGACTTTCCTCTACCCACTGAGATCTCCTTTTAATTTTCACTGTCTCATTTTTTTCTTTTATCTTTTTTGCGCTTGATTTTGATAGTTTGGATTGCCTGTTAGTAACGATTATTGTACATTTTGCGCTACTTTTTTAAGTCCTCTGTGCCAGTAACGAATAGCAATACCCTGTTTGGCGCAGTGTAACGCAGTTATGCTGATCCGCCGATAATCCACCGCCCCCCCTCCCTATGTTGATGTGTTTCACTTTCCTCGCCCATTCTATGTACTTTTAAGGTGTTGAAAACAGCTTTGGCCCTGCACACCCCTCCCCCCCTTCCTTTCCTTCCCCATCCTGTTACTTCTGACTGTAATTTTCAAATTTGGAAGGGTGCTGATGGAGGATTTTGCGAGGTAATCCGTATTCCTAAGGTATCAAGTTAGTGCCGATTGATTTGTGAAGGATATGATTAATATCGTTACACATCAAGGTAGCATATAATGATAACGACTGATGCCTCCCTTTCTTTTAGCTCAACCATACGTCCGTTCCTAACCTGTTGTTTGTGTATGTATTACGTGAGGAGGTTTCCCACTCCTGCCAGTTCTGACCCGCGCAGAAAATCAACCTGTAATGAGTTATCATTGGTTACAGGTGTTTTTCATTATCTTATCTCATCTGTGCCAACAAATCTGAAAGTTTTCTTAGTCAGCCACAGATCCCAGGATCCTTATATTTCACTTTCCAGAGTTATAAACATGTAGTCGGTCTGATTTGTGAGTTGTTCTTCTTACAGGTTTCACCTCTCGATCTTTATTCGTGTAGCCTATAATTCATTTCTCTGTACGAGCATGTAACACACCTTTTCTTCTTCTCCTTCCCTTCTCCCCATCCATGCTCCCATCCTTTTCGACCTCCCGCCTGTACTTTTATTGTATCTGCTGTGTCCTTTCATGTCGGAATGTGGCCTAAATGACAGTGCATGTATTATTCTTCTCCCAGCAGCGATTTTTCTCTCCGATCCCTGCTTCTCTTAGCATAGACTGAAGTTTAAAATAATAATCAGTAATTAACTATCACGACCAGTTGGTCAAAATAAACTCGATGGTCTGCTACGACCAGGTTTCCATTTTGACCGATCAAATTGCATCGTTTGATTTGATTCGAGAAAGTGGATTAGACCTTAAAGATTCTAGATCTAGGTTCTAGACTTCAGAAGGGAGAAGTTCTACCAGACCAAGTGGCTTGAGGAGTGCGATGATAAGAGCTAGATGTAGTGTTTGAGTAAGAGTGAAGATGGGAGATAAGACATTCAAATCCCGTGAAGTATTTATGTACAATATTAAGATCACGTAGTACCAATAGATCATTGGGACGATAAACGTCAAAATATGTGTGATAACTTCGTCCTGTGTCAAATCGGCAGGAGATATATTTATATTTCGATTATCATAAATTAATGTTTTTGTTCAGCCTTATATGAACCAACCGGTTTCCCTCCTCAATCTTATCCATGCTACATCTCTTCCACTTGGCTTTCCTGCTGCCCCCATCTGCCCCCCCCCCCCCGCCCCCCCTCATTCCCCAAACCCTACCACCACGGCCTCCCTCCCCCCCTTTTTTTTAATGTTAATTTCAGAGCTTATATAATCAAACGTTTGAGGTGGAAATACATAATGCTACATCGATTTTTTTTCTTCTCTTCTCTTTTCTTTTCCGGCTCTATGTTCTTTTCCATATTTTCATACATACGGAGCAGTGTCTTGCATATCCCGTCATTGTCAGATACAAACGAAATTAGATACTGATAAAAAGTGTGTATGTTCCTCGATACTGACCATTGGAGATCAATTCTCTGAAAATTGAATCTGTTTTGCATTTCCACTCCTGGTTACTTCGGCTCAGAGTGATTTTTTTTATTCGCCTTTGGTGGATCCCACGGGTTTGCAGCCACTATCTTAAAGTCATCCCGGTCCTGCTGCCTGATTCTACGTGCTCGCATTGATAACCTGTTTAATGTGCGTACAGGCACGTAGGCACCCGATACGATATAGATCTCGTCTATTATACGTAGTGTATCTATCAGAAGGTGCCATGGTTGTATGGCTAGGCGTCTACTACTCGGCGGAAAACTCACATCGTGGAGGTTGTGGGTTCGAGTCCCGGGGGGGGGGGGGGGATTTGAAAATTAGAACCTACATTTTTTTTTCTCATTAACTCAACGGACCTCTGGCTTTAAAGGAGGAAGACCGACGTCTAGCCTTCTCAGATAAGGGCGAATAATTTCGGAAGTGTCGTGTGTAAGCTGATCTTATTAAATAACCTTTGACAGTTCAAAATCGAAGAAAGAGCAGGCGGGAACGCGCTGTCGTGGCAAAATTTCAATATTCCAAGTTTCTACAGGCAAAAATGCTTCTCCCGAAAAAACAGGGCAGGCACTCAAAGCCGAGATAATCATACTTTCTTTGTATCGAAAGGCTTTAATTATAACAAATAAATAGACTATATAACCTACTCTGAAGCAAGGCATTTTCTTTGGAGACACTAATCTAACAAAATTGTGCTTGTGATAAAATAGTGTCATGTTTTTGTTTTGTTTTTTTTGTATGTTTATCAGAGTATGTTAGTACATTCTCAAACACATTGCCCACAGCTGTTTTCCTCGGTACCTGTATCCTCGTCACGTCGTCGTGGCACAAGATGGATAGTGAAGATTATAGACCAGGAGAATCATGTCCACGTTTGTTGTTATTGATGTGAAGGTTGCTTTGCTGCATTTGTGGAAAGGCCGACTAGCGGCGTCAGTGTTCAAGGCATTTCTTCGTTCCGTGTACTCGGTGGCATTGTAAAACGATTATCGGTGTGGGATATACTCATAAGATTTTCACGACAGACAATAGACAGACAGACAGACACACCGACAAGCAGGCAAGCATCAACAAGCGCACGGATGGATGGATCGATAGAGGGAGACAGAGGGAGGAAGGGACACAGACAGATAGACGGACCGGCATAGAATTTCTGATTTCATTTGAATTACATCAAACACTTTATAAATGCAGACTGTATTCATTAGAAAGGAAAAATGGGGTGAACAATGATATTGGCTAACACACTTGAATCAGTCATGAATCCATTCAGAAGGGCGGCATTCAATGAAAACCTTACAAACCAGACCTGTCGAACAGTGGACTGACAGCAACATGAGTGAATCTAATGTCATGGAAAACAGCATATCGATTACTTCTGTAACACGCTTGTGGCAGATGTCATAGAGCGGTAGATCTACACATCTTTTTACACCAGTCTCTGTTTGGTCTGTTTTGGACAGCCATCTCTTCTCTCGCATACTTTCTGTTTCTCTCTCAATTTCTTTCTCACTCTCTTTCCTTATTTTTCCTCTCTCGCTTGGGCGTAATGATCTTGTCGATGTCTTGTTGTCCAGATGCTGTGAATCTGAAAAAAGGATAGTTCGTGGTATTAAATAATACAAAAAGGAGAGAAGGAAGAGTAAGTGGGTGGGACGAGGGAGGCAGAGGACGAGGGCTTGGGAGTGCAGTGATTACTGTTTTGTTTTGTGATCAGGTTGATACTTATTGTTCAGCCCATTGGTGCTGTCTGTGATAGACCCTGGGCAATAAACCGAGATCTGTATCAGAGGCCCTCGATCTGATAGCCTCGTCTCTGTTTTGTCGATGAAAAACATCAAGATAAAACTCATTCCATAGTGAATTCCGTGCTTTGTTCTTAAAGTCAGATTCTGTTTATTACATGTGGTGGAATGTAAGGTCCTGTGTTTTGAACCACAGAAGTGTCATGGAGCCGCCTGTTCAAAGGTTCTCTCGTTACATAGGGTTTCTTTGTGGACAGCACTCTGAATTGATTCCTGCTCCTCCCCCCCCTCCCCCCCCCTCTCCTCTTCCAGAAAATGAGGACGCGGACTGCTCTGCGCCTCTTGCGCGAGAGGGGCTTCTGTTCCAAAATTTGAAATGATCGGTTTAAGCGTGTTTTGAGAAAACTGTTAACATGAAAACTGTGGCCACACGGCATACCGCATGTTTAAGTTTACTCTTAAAATATTTTCCGTAGATTCCCATTACAGTGTTTGATCCTCAAAACTCGTCTTAATTTGTAAACGTTTGCAATGTGCCAGGCGCAATAAAGCCTCAGTTGTGCTGAGCGCCGCTAAGTCCCAACAACAATAACAAACACAAGTGTAATTCTTTGGTCCACATGTTACATCACCGTGAAGCATAAACTGTCATCCCGTTTAACGCCATCATAGCAACCGTAACACTGCGGCAGTTTTGTATTGACATTTTTTGACTAAGCCTATCAGAGATGTGTGTGTGCTGGATGTCGAAATACATCTGTCACTTCGCTGCTTAATGAGCCGGTGTGTCAAGTCTCGGATCACGGGAAAGCGCAATTCGCTTTCAGGATGTGACATCATTATATAGCCAGACGAGAACTTCCAGAAGCACAGTGTCCGTATCTGTGTGTGTATGAGTGCAGGCCTGAGATTTAGCAAGCCAGGCTAAGGAGCCAGCCGGGCTTCTAACCTGGGAAGTTGAGGTTTGCCAGAAAATGTTTCATCAGGTTGCCAGACCCTTTGATAGAAAATGCAGTTCTATTTTATATTGTCTTACTATTGCTAATAAACAATACTTTCACTAACAACACTGTTTCTGCTGATTATTTCTAGAAAACAACTTCATTCTCTGTTTTTATTGATATACCGTACTGTACAAAATCTCTACCAGTGGCGGTAATGTTTAGGTCGCCAGCCGGGCGAGTAGTGCCGTAAATTGAGTTCGCCAGACACCATTTTTAGGGGCTATTGGCGAGTTGGCGAACGTTAAATCTCAGGCCTGTGAGTGTGCGTTCGTGAGTGTACGATTATGGCCTGCTCATGACCAGCCTGTCACTCAAAGAAGAGTGGACAAAATAGGCTCGTGACACAGCAGTAACGCGCGTGATTCTCTCACGCAGGGATGTTCAGTAATCCACTTTAGGTTGTCACGATCAGTCGAAGATCTGGCGGAGGCTTCAAGTAAACACCTGAGCCTGTCAACAAAAACCAGTATCACCTTTCTCGATCCACATTCTGTCACTTTTCGCTATTTGCTTTGGAGTTGGAGTTTGATTTCAGGCGCGTGGGCAGGATCATAGTCTCATGTTACTTTAACTGTTTATCTGCCATATGCCTAAATTGTACCGTCTCTCTTTCTTTCTTTCGTTTGTTCCACCTTTTTTCTTTTTCTTTTGTCTTTCGTTCTTTTCTTTCTTTCTTATTGGGGGGGGGGGGGGGAACATTCCCCGAGACTCCTGGATAAGCTCCCTCCCTCTTTTGTACATTACATATCAGAACCAAAAAGGTAGTTGTTGTCGGAAGAATTTATTAATGATACAGGTATAGATACTAGAGCCAGTGTCATTCAGGCAGTGAGAGCAATTAAGGCTGCGAATTTTGCTGGGACTCCTGTCCAGGATCCACTCCCCCCTCCCCTTCTCGCCAGTCCTATTAGTACCTGTTGTGTATCCAGATAAAGACAAGTGTTTATGAAAGGGGAGTAGATGGTGATAGGTGAGAGGAGCGGCTGGGATAGATAGAGAAAGAAGGTATAGAGATCGAGTCGGAGGTGAAAATTTTTATAATGTGAATGAGAGTTTGACCGATTATTTCATCCATCGTGCAACATTATCCACGTTACACTTTATATTGATTAATAAAAGACGCCCCTTCGTTCGTAAACCATGAGGAAATATTACCTAGTTAGTGCTTTATCTGCCTCCAAACATCATTATATCGTCTATAAGTACAGTTAATAAGGTTAGTTCGAATGGTATGGTAATTTATTGAAGGGAAAGCGACAAATAATAAAGCATTTGCAGTAAAGCCAGTGTGGAGATAAAAGTGTGTGTAATGGACTTGTTGGGGGAGGGGGGGGGGGCAGAACAATATTGGGGAAAGCTAGGTCGTAGGGAATGAACACAGGCCGGAGAAGGAGTTGGGAGAATCCATCTCGTAGCTAAAACATTGTGGACACACATGTCGGGAGGGGGGGGGGGCAGATAGATAGATAGATAGATAGATAGATAGATAGAGAGAGAGAGAGTTGAAGGGCTCTTTTATTTTAGGAAACTATGGGAGAAGATAAACAGGAGAGAAAGCATCTCTCTGTATTTTTGCTGCGGACAGCTTAAGGAGTCTATGTATCACCTCTCTCTTTGTGCTGAAACAAATGGATTTGTATGTCCTGCTCTATACAACCTCTCTTGCATTTCGTTCTAAACCTCAAGGTGTAAAATGACGTGATTTGTAACTGAAAGTTTTAAACCATCAGAATCCAGTTATATAGTGGTGGCCCTTGAGATGGGCAGCGGTCTAGTGGATTTGTATGGATACAATTGACCTTTGACCTGACACACTATTCCGGCCACGTTTCAAGCCAGTGTCAGCTCTAGCCTGTCAGCAGTACAGATGTTGGTCAATGAGCACATCCGCTTCATGTACGTGTTTGTGGAGAGTTTGTTAGTTACCGTGGTATTTTGTTTTTTTCTTTGTGGCATCATAGCTTTCTTCTCTCTCCCCCCCCCCCCCCCCTCCATCTCTCTCTCCCTGCCCCCTTCGGCATCCCCTCTTTGTTCGAAGAGCATAATTATTTTGCTTCAATAAGTTTGCATTATCTTGCTTGTTTGAGTTCTGAACCTTTAGCACTTAGTGGCCGATGCGGTCAAAAGACTAGCCCATTACCTTGATTCGCATTACTT
>JBCAUA010838261.1:0-13808 GCA_038406235.1 Peronia verruculata
GCAGAACCAGCGTTTCGATCCCGGCCTGTTTTGCTCCATGAGCAGACGCCATACCCATTGAGCCACTGCGTCCCCCTATCACCACTGACACAGGAAACGACAGGTTATATATATATATATATAAAAAAACACAAAAAACGCCTGACAGATGACTATTATTGTTCTCGAATTTCGTGGTGGATCGGCAACAAATGTCAGTTTGCAGGGGATACAAACACTTCGCCGGGGATTTCCAGGTTATTGCGTATTCGAATATGAACTATTTGTAAGATATTATCCTTATATTTGATTGAGACTGTTATCACGGATATCGTAGCAGGATCAATGTAAGATGACAATTATTATATTCTTTCAGCAATCTATAGTAACTGTACCCGGGCCATGCATGACATACTAAAGTTCGTCTACTTCTTTTTTCTGTCTTTTTTGTCCATATGTCGGATTGTGTGTGTGACTGTGTGGGTGGCTGTGAATGTGTCTGTCTGTCTGTCTATCTGTCTGTCTGTCTGTCTGTCTGTCTGTTTGTTTCTCTCTTATTCCTTCTTATCATGTTCCCACACCATGTTATTCTTCCCCATACTTTCAGCTCATCTTTTCTTTGCCTGCCCCCTCTTTTTTTTCTTTGGATTTGTTTGCATACATTCTACTACCCGTCCCCTCTCCCCAACCTCCGTTGCCGTTTTCTCTCTCTCTCTCTTTCTCTTTCTCTCTCTCTCAGAAACGGACAGAAAAGCTACAGTTCCATTCCCTTTAAATTATGATATATTGTCAATCACCGTAGTTTTAAAGAATCTTACATTGTCCTTCTGCCTGTCTGTCTGTCTCTCTTTCTCTCTGTCTCTGTCTGTCTGTCTGTCTGTCTCTCTCTCTCTTTTTCTCTTACCTTTTAGTTTTTCTGTGTCCCTCCCCCTCTCTCTGTCTCTCAAACATGAAACATCAATAGTGGCAGATGTAGTTAATTCACAATAATTGTGATAAACGCATTTGTTAACCACAAAGTCTGAACAAAACCACTCTTTTATCTCTCAGAGGACTGATACTAACAGAAGCAGCTGACATGGCCACCGACAAAAGAGAGTACGACGCCATCCTGTCCCGCTACAACAGCAACAAAAAGCGGGAACTGGGGACGTCCATGCTGGAGTACGCAGAACGCATGCGTCACATAAATGCTGCCAGGGGAAACAGCTTCCGGGGTCACAGTAAAGACCTTGACCTTGATGCAGATCTGAAAGCCCAGCTTGGTAACCTTCCGAATACTCTAAACGTTTCTATTATTTTATTCCTGTTATCATGTTACATTTCCAGAGGCCCAATATAGTCAATATTGCTTGCACGTAATTTAAATACAAGTAAGAAGAAAAATGTAAATGAATGAAAGAAGGAATGAATAAATGAAAGAAAGAATGAATATGATAAGCCTATGACAGAGAGAATGGATGGATGAAAGATGGAATAAATGATTGAACAGATGCATGAATGAATGAATGATTGAATAAATAAATAAATAAATAAATAAATGAATTTAATAAAGTTAAATCAGTGAGATTTCAGACACTGATGTTTATATGTACCAATTTCTTATGACAAAACAATAGCACTGCGCTTTGAACATATTAATGAGTGGCTGTGGTGAAGGATATGGTAGTTTTTAATATGAAATTATGAAATTATCTGTAAAAGTAAGAACATCGTAATCATCTGTAACACGAAGATATTTATCTGTTACTAGATCTTCAGCTGATTTTCTTTCCTTGCCTTCTTTTTTCAAGCGGGAATAACAACCCAGAGACAGAATTTACGTCGCAGTGAGGAATTGTTTCAACACACACGCCATCCTCATTACCGCCATCTCTCTCGTCATCAACATCTTCATAAAGGCCGTCCGTTGTCATTCAACAGCGGAGACCTCCCCCTTCGAGGGCACGGCGAGTACCATAGGCCGCGACGAGAGACTAAATCAGAGCGACCAATCGTCATTCCCAGTGGCCTGTCAGACGACATGCCAGACACGTCCCCTGTCAGCGAAAAACAGACTAAAGTCAGTCTAGTCAGTGCCTCGGATCTCTACGATCTTGTGGATTTCAATAAGCTGGCTCGGTCGTATAAAGACAGCAGTTCAAATGCTAAACTTGCGGATATAGGTCAAGAATTACAACTGATCGAGGAGATGGAACTAATATCTCGGCGGCGAGCTGAGAACAGGAGCAATTCTTATGAAAAGAGAGTGTCCCAGAACATACGTGGTATTGGTGAACCAGTAGCCAAGATAATCGATGTCAACGAAATGTCTACATTGCTCTCTGATAAGAAGATGAAGAATGATTTCTATAGGAGAGGCAAATATAGATCGGAAGCAAACGTGAATGATGAACTTAGGAAACGCGATGAGAGTGCGAAACTGCCAGTAGAAGCTGAGACTGGACTTACAGCAGACGATATAATCAGGAGCAAGGCAAATGTCAGGAACGAGGAAGAAATCGGGAAGGCAGAAACTCACGATGACAATCCCAAAAATCCTCTGGACGTTTTACTGGAGCAAGCCGTGTCCAAACATGCAGGGCTAACGGCCAAACAAAACATATCGCCACGCCCCAAACGGGCAAAACGCATGCTCTTGCACAAACCGGAACTGCTGGCTATACCGGAAGACAACGGCACATTTGTGAGAGCAGACAGCAACGACGCTGCCAGACAGGAAATGCTCACGTCATCAGTAGCGTCGTCTTCAACTCGTTCAGGACATTTCATCAAGGACATGACTCCGAGACAGAGGCGAGGGGAGGGAGGGGCGGCCAGTGATTTTGAATGGACGGATATCAAACCTGTTAGCACGTACATCTCTGATCCCAAGATAGACAAATCTCGGAGGTCTGGTTCAAGGCCGTCTCCAAATCATGTGGACCTGGACGAGGTCACGTCAACCAGCGTGTACCCATTCCTGTCTTGGGACAACGACAACAATCGAGATCTCAAACTGAACTTCAAACAGGCCCTGCTGACTAAAAGCAATCCTAAAGAGAAGGCTCATAAAAAGATAAGAAAGTTGATATTCTTACGCGACCAACCCAATCAAAACTGCAGACGAGAAATATGATGTAGATGTTGATTGTCTATTTTGTTTGTTCAATATTTCCAATGATTTGAAATGCGACAGGATGAAATCAAGCTCTCAACAAATTCTAAGCATATGGAGTTTTGGTATCACTGCGAAGATTATTTTTCTTTCTGTGTGTGAAAATATTTCTGTTCTATCTTACGCAAAAATTGAGATGTTGGCAATTAAAGACGATGGAGATGATCTATTACTGGAGTTGAATTTAGGTAGAAATGGCCGATCATGTTTGCTAGTCCTTATTAATACTTGTTAGGGTAGGGCATTTAATGACAATTTTTGGCCTTTAACTAATATTATTTCAGCAAATATAACTCCGAAAAACGTTTTTAGATTGATATGGAGGGATTCTGAGAGGAAAACAAATGCGTTAAAAGTTCATTCACTGTTGAAAATCACGTAATTTCTCAGGTCGCCGCAGTTTGACAAGGGCCTGATTTCACCGTGTCGTCTTTCATCTGTGTTAAACATCCGCATGTAAGGGATTGGATGACCCTTTTAAATTCACAATCTTCGGTACGCATATCTCATAGGGCAGTTACTTGTCCGTTATCTCTCTAGCACACGACAAGAAGGTATTTATCTATAAGTGCATTGGTTGACTTGACAAAGCATGTTGCACACTCCAATTGCAAAGTAATATTGTCTATAGATATTTCTCTCAACTCGTCGCAATGTAAGCAGATAGGCTGACACTCTAGATTCAATGAATGTGAGTGTAGGAAGTGTGTCCCATCCATTCTAAAGTAGATATGAACAATGATGACAGAGCTGTTTTCAGCCTTATTGGCTATTTATTATCAATTGTGAGTCATATCTGATACTGAGAAAGTATTGAAGAAATGTGAAACAAGTGATTAAGAAAGCATGTATATCAGCCTCTCTTCTACGAAGAAGGAAACTCGACTGGTTTGGCCTCAGTGTAAGAGCATGTAGTTAGACGAAGGTGACTCTCCAAAGCACAGTAAATGATGTGAGGAAAGTTGGCTGGCAAAAACGGAAGTGAGAAAACAAGATCATTGAATGGACATAACTGTCATTTGAACCCTGCATATAACTGTGGAGTGTCGAGAGCAATGGCGAAAGAAAGATTGGTATTCATCGGCAGTGAACCCACAGTCCATCGGGGCTACGGGCTAGTGAGTGAGTGAGTGAGTGAGTGAGTGAGTGAGTGAGTGAGTGAGTGGGTGAGTGAGTGAGTGAGTGACATCTGCTTTCAAGAAGACTTGACAGAATCCCACTCTTTCATTGAGCCACAAAAAATCGAGTCAAAAACCGACATCTCGAGCTTGGGACATTATTGTAAACAAATATTAAAATGAATTTAAAAGCATAGCAACGTGTTTTGTCATCCGAACAGAACATAGTTTAGGCTTATTATACATTCAGTTGGATCGTGCATACGGGTGCGTATGAACACAATGTACAGTGATACATTTAGGTCAAGGTGCGGGAAGACATTCAGGCTTACCCAGATAGCGTCACTTGAGCTTTCTCGTGCTGACCTCTCAAGTGTTAACAGGTCACCCCTCCTTCTTTCCAGGGTGCTATAATAAAAAAAATTATGGTATCAAAAATCGTATTTATTTATTATTTTTGTTTACTCTCTTTTCCTCCCGACTTCCTCTCTTTCCCTCCTTCTGTCTTTGTTCGCTTGTTTGTTTCTCTTTTTGTTGTTTATTTCCTTGTTTTTATTTATTTAATTATTATCTCGTCCATTGTTTATTATTATCTGACAGATTATGCACCATCTGCCACTATTCTAAAACACCAGCAGAAAAATAAAGTTAAGTGTGAAGGTTGTTTTAATGATGTTTATGTGTATAACAAGAAATATTCAAGGCTGCATGTCATATCGGTTAAAAACCTAATTATTGCATTATATGACCTCTAGAAATGATGAGTGTGTTTGTGTGTTTTTCCAGATAAGCTGTTTGATACTGTTAGAGTTAATATTAATCTGTATTACATGAATGTCACATAACAGAGATAAAATTGCACATTATTCAGATGATAAATCTTCACCAGATTATAAACATTCACACCAGATTATAAACATTCACATCAGATTATAAACACTCTCATCAGAAATAAAGTTTCACATCAGACCCTCATTATGAAATCGGTGGGCCAATAGTTGGGCCGTCTGATTGAGGACCAAAAATTTAGGGTTCGAATCCTGATAGGTCCCGACATTTTGCCCTTGAGAAAGAGAATTTACGGACATTTCCTGATTCACCCCACGTTAAACTGACTATAGACAGTAAATCTGCGAGTGTTAGAGCTATATGAATTTGAGCGCCTAACAGACAGCAGCCATGTATATTTCCCAATAACCTGAGAACGTCTATGAGTGTCTCCATTGGGTCTTTCCCTAGTAATAACAGAATGATAGAGATTTCTAGCCTATATTTAGTAAAACTTTGGATAGAACGAACAGGAGGAGAGGAGCGGTGTGAGATTAAAAAAGAGAGGAAATTTAATATCACGCTTACAGATGTAAGCATGATATTAAAATGTTAAAAAATTAATGTTATAAAAATTAATGGGATTTGACCATTTATGCAGCAGCAAGAACAAAACAAAACGAAAAACGTCTGTAAATTGCTATTTTGAACTCACTTCATCGCTAATGGTTACATGGTTACGTTATGCGGGCACTTGCCAACTAAAAAAAAAAAAAAAGATTGCTGCTGGTTAGAGAATTGAACGCGGAAGGACAGTCTTTATTGATGCAGTAACAGGTAGGCTTTTGGGCAATAACTGGTCTGGTAAATTACAATAAAACGACACGAGTATGAGCCAGCTAGGACAATGAAGAGGCAAAAATGTTTCCTAGTCCCAGTCACGCTAGTACAACATTGATCTTTCATGTGATATCCTGGGCAAGCTGCATGTGTAACACAATGGCATGTAGCCTACGTGTGTTGCGCCTATGATTTGACTGTACTGTGCTGGTTGCTGGTACAGCACAATGTGTTATAATATTTTTATTTATTTATTATGAGTAGTAGTTTATTAATTTGTACTGAAAACGCGTGTTTTCTACCATTGCTTCATGCCCATCTGTTACCCATAAGTATGAATTATAATGATTATGTATCTGCGCATTTGAAGCCCTTAATACACACCGTGGATCAAAAGTAGGTTAACACTTTCTATGTAAGTGTTCATATTTTAGAATATTTCAGTTAAACTTCTTAGTTACAATAAAATTACATGTAATTCAACGTATTATTTACCTACAATAACGTTTATTCTTGTTAACAATCAAGACTATTATGAATTGTTTTAAAAGAATAATTTGGCTCATTTTGACCTGAAGCACATTACCAGCTTACTTACAGCTTACTTACTCTCCATCGTGTATAGAGAAAGTGCCCATACAATTGATGTTGTTGCAATGAACAACCTGCCCAGTGCACGGTCACGTACACGGAATACAGCCCGACCATGAGTGTGGTTTGCTTGAATAAGTTGTTAGAAACTGATGGCACATTCACTAAGGAGAGGGAGACTGTATGTACTGGATTTCTGCGTGAAATCTTTTAAAAAAATGTCTTTTATGCCTTCGAACAAACTGAGCAATCACAAAATTGAGTGTGTATGTGTGGGGGTGGGGGAGAGGAGGGGAAGGGTAGGGAGGGGGGGGGGTCACAACTAGATTGACTATGAGCTAAGGTTAACGGCGTATGAGAAACAGAGGTCTGTGTTTCATTTAAAAGTTTGAAAACGGCCGTGGAAATGGTTTTTTTTTTGTTTTTTGTTTTATTTTAGGTTTGAGGAGAGCCTGCATGTTATGCTTAGGTGCACGAGAGTGCGAGTTTACCATGTCTCAGTATAATTATGAATTTCATTGACCACATACAATAAAAAAATATATATATAAAAAAAAAAATATATATATATATATAGTGTGTGTGTGTGTGTGTGCATGCGTGCACACACATAAATTACTTCTGTTATTTAGAGAACATCTAGGTTTAATTGCTCTAAATCATGTATTAACCAGGCCACTCTTAACAAAAAGTTTAGTTTAAGTCCTAAAATTCTTGCCCACCCGTATTTTTTGTGACTAAACCATGAGCTTTCCTGAACCGGGTAGGATCCGACAGTTGAGTGACACGCACCTCATTCAGTTAGGTACTTGGCGTCCCGTGAGGCTTTGCGAGACGCGTCTGTTGTAGTTATTAATAGTGTGTCTATGGCAGACCATACTTTCATGGGAAATACACTAAATTCCGCAGTACCTCTCAGCGGGAATGAATGAATTAAACATGATTTCAATGATATGATTGATTGTTCTCAAGAAACATAGTGGTGTGCATCCTATGCAGATCTTAGAAGTCCAGATGAAGCTTTAAAAAAAAGAAAAAAGGGGGGGGGGGGCGAACAAAACAATTACAATATTTATTATTTAGACAAAACACAACATTTGCACAAATGTTCAAAGACAATGAACATTTATTATATACTGGGAGCATCGGAGACAAGGAATTCATAGAATTCGGCTTCTCCGACAAGACTTTCACATAAAATATCGATCCGAAATAGCCGTGTGAGAAATTAAACGATGTAAAAACTAAGGCATCATTGAGAAACTACTTTCTTTGGCGTCTCAAAGTAGAAACGTGTTCTGGAAAAGTAGGCCAGTGGATTCCATGAGCTGATAATTATGATAACTGGGAAATTTTATTGAGGACATGGTATGCACATTTAAATTGTTCTAACAAGTATTCGCTTTCTGTAATACGCCTACTTGGTTTTGCTATCTTATGTCTTCTGATTTTAATAACATATGTACATATTAACATACACTAAATGAACAACTTAACTTATCTGAAGGAGAATCTTTAAACACATGTTGAAATCTAGTTATTGCATAACTCGGCTATCAAACTTTTGTTGTCCTTCTTGTTGTTGTTGTTGTTGTTGTTGTGGTTTGTTTGTGATTTTGCATCTGCTTTGTCCTTTCTGTGAATAATGTGGGGTTATGTCACTCCTGCAGTGAGACAGTTGTCTCGAAAGTTAAACCTTATTAAATCAAATCATTATTTAGATCAAATATGCCAACAGCTGTAAGTTCTTAATCGAACGTTCTCAATAACTGATATTGCCTTTAAGTAAACGATGACAGTTCTCTCAGTTACCAAGTACAAACAGTGCTGTCACTGTCAACGAAAGGCACTGAAGTACGGTGTTAATGTAGATTTTTCTGGTAGAGGTTGACTTTAAAAAAAAAAAAAAAAGAAAGATGTTTTTGAGTGACAATGCACTTGTTACCACCACCACCACCAACAACAACAGCAATAAAAACAAACAACTAAAACAATAACAACGACAATAACAACAACAACAACAGCAAGAACAAAATTATTCTAAATATATTATATACATCAATACAGTAGCTTGTCCTTTGAAGTATTTCAGTTGTAATGAGTGGTGTAATTATTTTTAACAAAAATAATGCCCAGTTTGAACCAGCTGACTGAAGAAGAATACGAATGGATGACCATGACAAAGGTGCATCGTTACTGTCGCTAATGGACAATAATGGAGATAGCTGTTTATGGCAGAACTTCGTGCCTGCGTACAATGTATGACTTTTTATGGCACATGTAATAGAAACAACGTTCAGTTAAGCGAAATACCACCATGACATAGACAAAGTTTTGTCATACAAAAGAAATATACTGACAAAAAGTTCTTACGCCCCCTCCCCCACCCCCACCCCCCAACCGGAATTATTATTTCTAACTCAAGTCCCAAATAATCCAGGTAAAAGCAGTTGCATGTTTTCTTTCGGTACATATTTGGCTATGTAATAGAATGGTTATTTACTGAGTAACATACTGAAACAGTTTTTTGGTTTTTTTTTTTACTCTCCTGTAAATATGTTTTTCTGCATATGCCACAATTTGTAAGTAGAAAGCAGTGCTAACCGCGTAAGTGGTCGCCAGAAAAATGTGCAAAAAAACAAAAAACAAACTGTATCTGCACTTCAAAGTGACAACTGCTAATCAAATTTCATTACCTCGGTCGGTCAGTATGTTTTCTGACCTCAGTATAAAATACTTGTAAGAAGGTTCTGGAACTAAGTACCGTTGCAATAACCTCGCTTAGATAGGAGGAAGGTGTAAATGAACCACAACGTTCTGGCTACGAGGATCACCGTGGTCATGTGGTTTTGTGTTTGCTCCGTGATAACCAGCTCACGTCGAGTGGTGCGGATTCGACTTACGGATCATATATCCCACCATCGGGGTGTGGCACGGAAACAAAAATTGAAAACTGGATTTTTTTTCCTTGACTCAACGAATCCCTTTTTCCTTGGCCAGGGAAGGCCGAAGTCTAGCCTTCTCAGATAAGGACAAAATTATTTAGGATGTCCCCTTAGGCAGTCTTGGCAATCACAAATCGATGAATAGTAGGAGGAGTGCCACTGTCCGGGCAAAACTTCTGAATTACAATTTTCTACTCGCAAAATAAATTCTCTCCAAACACAGCAACCACTAAAGCCACTAACTTCCTACTGTCTAAGGACCGAAAGGCTTGGCCAATATGTAGCTATCGCAAAACAATTTTCTGCCTTCTCCTGTAAAGTGACCTCTTTTGCAGTTACAGGATTTTCACCCGATAGAGGGAATGTAAAATTACCTGGACGTCCCCCAAAACCTACTCATTTCTTGGTTGAATTGTTCCTCCACACTTGCCAACAGCTAAAGTCACTTATTGGCCAAAGGTAACCTAGAAAATGAAATGTCACCAAAGAGTTTCATGCCCGGGTAAAGTGTTAGTTGTTATTGGCAAAGCCAGAGACGATATTATGATGTAGGCGAATATAATATAGGCGTCGGTTATTTTGTTTCTATACGGAATGGAAGCAATTGAGCAATTTCTACACAATCTCTGGGCCTGATGGAAGACGTGTGAACATCGGAGAAGGTAAAGAATTCTTGTTATCAAACAAATTTCATTATTATTTTCATCATTTTATAGAAGTGTCTTTTCTTTTTTTTTTTTTTTTAAGACTGGCTTTGCTCACTTTGTGTATAGGAGGACAATCAGAATTTTACACCTGCTTTACAATGGTAAAATCAAATGGGTATATGTGGGCTTTCTATTACTTAATAAGACCAAAGCATTCAGGTCAAATGATAAAGGATGAAGTACAGGAGTTCCTTTGGGTACATGTAACAACCCAGATGTAGGCCTAAAGTTGTGAAGAGAAATGTCGAAATCTCTCAAAGAAAATTTGCTGCTCCCGGCAAGATCCAATAGGGGTGGGCGGAAAGCAAGTGTTGTCTTTTATGTCCTATCCCAGCTGAGGAGTCACGGTTGGTGGTAATGGGTCATGGTCAGACGAAGCATCAAATAATTATTGTAACCGGTATATGTAATAGGGTGGTTTCCTAACGGTGCACACGGTTGGTCAGGATGGTAAGTGGACGGGGGAGGGAAAAAGCGTGAGGGGGGGGGGGGTTAGTCTTATTGGGTTGCCAGGGCCAATAAGGCCGGTTTTATGGACCGTCTTCCAACTATATGAGCGTGTGTTACAAATTTCGTCAAGTAAAAGCTAACAGCAGAACACTCGCTGGGCTTTCATCTTTCATTTTATTGTGCGGGAAATTAGTTGATTTCCAGTGTAGGAGGTAGGCAGATCTCATGTATGACTTCATTGTGAAATTTTAGCCACGACATCTGCCAGCGCACGGAGGGGCTGGTGATTTCTTACTTACTTCTGGACCAACCAAGTTACCGGCTCTCTCAGAGAAAGTTAGCCACCGAGGTAAAAACATAGCAGTCAATAGAAACTATTCAGAAGAAGCCCAGGGTTGTACATTTAGTGATACAATTACCCTGGGTAATTTGAGAAAGTAAACCAGGACATTGGACTATGGAATGTAAAGCAGGAAATCAAAGCCAGCCGATGTGCTTCAGATGCAGGAGACCAGATCAAGAATTGCTCATTAAAGGACAGGGCAGCAGAGGCGACGGCTAAAAAAGCAGTGGAAGCCGTTGTGATGGCGGCTGAAGGGAACTCACGCACACCGAGGAAGGACGTCGCGTTGTTGGACACCAAAGAGGACGTCAGGGCCGAGACCCTGAACGGGGAGTTACGGTTGGCAGTTGGGAACAGGGTCCCAGTCTTGACCAACTGTGGAGCCTGCAGTTGTCGAGAGATAGCAGAGGAGCTCCGCTTGCCGATAATGAAGGGTCTTGTGGGAGACAGGACAGTTGACGTATTGAGGAATATCGGCTGTGAAGGCGTTGTGGTGCGTCGTGAGTTGGTTGGTGACGACCAACTGACCGGAAAGTGCTGTCTGTAGAGGAGAATAGACAACACGATGCTGCTGGTAGAGAAGGCCGTGGTCAACGTTAAGACACCCTATCTGAGCGGGGAGGTGGACTCGCTGTGCATCCCAGAGGCCATATACGACTTGGTTGTTGGTAACGTGGAGGGAGCCAGGAACCCTTATGACCCAGATAAGTCTATGGCTGCTGGTGCTGTGACAAAACAAAGCGGACTCAGGAGAAGGAGGCCAAATCTAGGCCGTTACAGGTGCCTAAGGTGGAGAGGCACGGAGATGAGGATATGAGTCGACCTATCCAGCTTCAGCAAGAGGACCCAGCCATAAAAGCAATGGCGCAGAGCAAGACCCCAAAGTTAAAGGATCGGAGGATAATGACCTCCGAGAGGAAGGATGGGGTCGTCTATAGACTCTACTACGATCCTGAACGAGGAGGTGGGTCGACGATGAAGCAAGTAGCTTTGTTACAGAGTCTGCACAGATATGTCATGTCTGTGTCGCATGATTGTATCACTGGAAGTTATCTTGGAATTAGGAAGACGCGGGACAGGTCACTAACAATTCTATTGGGATGGAGTAGACGGTGACTTGTCGAGATATTTTGCAAGTCCTGTGATATTTGTCAAAATACCTTTAAGAAGGGATCGGTACCACGAGCACCTCTGGAGAAAATCCCAGTTGTGGATGTACCTTTCAAGAGGATGGCAGTGGATATCGTGGGACCTATAGATCCCCCAAGTGAAGTAAGGTATCCGTACTATGTCACCAGGTATTCCGAAGCTGTCCAGCAGAAGTAGGTAGATACAGAGGCAGTTGCAGTTATGCCGTAATAAGTGCTTAGCGATCAAGGCACCCAGTTTATTTCAGATGGCATGACAGAGGTGTGCAGACTTCTCGGTGTCACCCAACTAATCACTACGCCCTACCATCCGATGTGCAACTGGTTGGTGGAGACGTTTAACTGAACATTGAAGACCATGCTGAAGAGGCGTTGCAGTGAACAGCCGAGACAATGGCACCGTTACATCAACGCCCTGCTGTTCGCCTAGAGGTGGGTGCTACAAGAAGCAACTCATTTTGTACCCTTTGACCTGCTGTATAGGAGGAGTGTCAGAGCGTAAGCTGCGGACCAAGGACATAAAAGAACCAGAAGTCAAATCCAGCTACCAGTATATCCTTGAACTACGCGAGAAACTGGATGACACTTTGAAAATAGCTCGCGAGGAGCTGTCAAAGGCTCAAGCTAGGGGAGAAGAAGTACTACAACAGAAGGAGCAAGGGGAGGAGGTTTTGTCCAGGAGACAAGTTGCTGGTGTTATTGCCCACAGACACCAACAAACTTCTGATGCAATGGAAGAGGATATACGATATAGTCAAGGTGGTCGGCCCAAACGATTATAAGGGGAATGTGAAAGGGAACAAGAACACACTGCACGCCAATGTATCTCCCGAGAAAAATGTGGCAAGTCGACAAGAGCGGCTAGAGATCACGAATACAGTGACGGCAGTCTGCGACAGGAGAGAAAAATTAGGAAACGTAATCCAGTCAATGAGTGTTGCCAGCATAGCAGTTGTCGAGAACTACGAGGTTGAGGAGGAAGAGGTGTGTCCTGAAGGCCTACTTGAATTTGGAGTTTGGGGCCAGAAGGAAAGCGTCGGTGACCTACGATCTGGCGAACAACTGACCGCTCCCAAATGGAAGAAGTGAGTGCTGCAGCATCGTCGTATGCATAAATATTTAGTGATCACACTGGGAACAGCTTTCGTATCTTGATAGGTCCCGACATTTTGTCCTTGGAAAAGACAATTTAAATACATTTCCTGATTCACCCCCAAGTTAAATTGGGTATTCGGCTACAGACAGTGAATGTGTGAGTGTTCGAGTTGTTTGGATTTGAGATCCTAACAGAAAACAGTCTTGTATGCTTCTCAGTAAGCTGAGAACGTCTATGTCTCCATTGGGTCTGTCGGAGTACTAAAAGAAAGAAAATAAACACTTTAGAGTTTTTACACTGAAAGGGAACAGGTTGAACAAAAATGTAACAAAAATTTGAAGTTCTCTATTTTTATATAGCATTGCTAAAAAAGAGGAAAAAAAAAAAACGAGAAGAGAACCCACGGCCTCCGAGGAGGTAATTTAGAAATATCCCTGTAATTTGAAGGGCATGGTAAGTTTGCATACGTCGCTGTTGATATTCTGGTTGATTAAACAAAAATAGATGTTACGCAAAGAAAAAGTGCTTTGAACGCTTCGTACTCGGGCTATCGAAAGTACAATTCGGATCAAATAGTCTCGCATTAAAGTTTGCAAGTGGCTATTTTCCGGCGTCGCCCTGACAGAACAGCACTAATAGAACAACCCCTCTGGCTTAACCTGCTGG
>JBCAUA010838272.1:0-13807 GCA_038406235.1 Peronia verruculata
TCTTCTTTCCTTCCACCATATGATGTATATTTTGGGCTGTCCTATCAAAACCTGTAAATTAAATTGCTGTTGTTCCAGTAGCAGTGGAGATGCTATTATACTAAAGTCCATGAAATTGGTGTGAAACATGACAATGGCTGTACACTTGTCGCAGAATTATTAAGTTGTGTAGTAGATAAAAGGTAAAATGATTTAAAATCTGTATTTAAGAATCAGTTCTCACTATAAAAATATTCTTATTCATTGCTGAGGAATAAATGTAGCCTAGAGTAATATAGCATTAAATTAAGTCTAAGTATCAAATGCCATCAAATATCTACTGTCGTCAAACACTGACTTGACTTTTCATCTGCACTTTCTTCACACTGCATTTCCTTTCACCTCCAAACATTGATATTTTTTAAAACAGATTTTTATATCATGTATTCTTTTCTACTTTAACATGTCCTTTGTTTAACCTCAGAAATGTCAGTTTTAACTGTTGGAGTGATATAAATACATGCTTTCTATGCTGACTTTTAATATTTGTGTTTGAGAAGTAACATGTTATGTTGTGATATAAATACATGTATCACATTACCACACTGTGTGGTGCTTGGATGGAAAATCTTTTTAATGTAAAATGAGCAATTTGTTTATACCAGATCAGCCCCTTTTACACTTTAGAGGGAGACATGAACCATATAAAAAATTATTTCTCATTGGTACAAGCTGGTAATGTAGATGCAATTAAGATGAATATAATTATTTATTTGGAAGTGTCTGTTTACGCGATTGGGTCTATCTTGAACACTCGTCACCCGCTCTTCAGACTTACATCTTAGCATTAGAGTCGACTTGTCTGGTCGAGGGGCCCAGCAGGTTAAGCCAGCAGGGTGGGTTTAGTTAATTTTAATTATTAGGAAAAAAAGAATTGGCACATAGGTGAGAGGATTTTCTTTGTTTGCTGACACATGAGACAGCTCACTTGATTTTTTTTTTTTTCGTTATTGTGGGTAACATAGTGAGACTAGTCATTTAAATAGACTCGGCCTGTTTATTTACCTCTGTTTTACATATTTATTTGTCCACTCTCTTCATATGGCAGGTATCTAAGAAATGTAAGAGCAGCCACAGATGCAGAGAAGGCCGGAGGTTTCAAGGAAGCCATAGCCTGTCACAGAGCTGTGCAGGATGCCTTCTGTGGTCTGTACAGTTTCCCCAACATCTCCCCATCACCAGCCAAACAGTCTGCCTTGCCAGCATCTTCCTCTGAACATTCCCCTATGGTGACCTCATGACCCTGGTATATTGTTTAGTAGGACTTGTTCAGGACTTGTATTTTTTCATTTCTATGAATGAATGTATTTGTCTCCTTAAATGTATTTCTCTTCTTAGCTCATTTCATACCGAGCTCATTCATAGGGTAGGAAATACACAATATATAATTGACAGTAACTGTTGCTGTAGAAGTGGAAACTAGTAGTTATATGTCTATGAAAGTATTTGCTGAGGTATTTTAGTCTCATATTGATGACAAGTCTTTGCAACTGCCAGCTTGATCCCAGCTTGGCCAAGCTCAATCCTTAGTCTGTGAATAGTCTGAAATTTCAGGTCTGTATGTTTGTCTCCATTACTGAGTATCTTTATTTGATGTAGTTCCCAGTTCAAGAACAGAAGAGTTGAAACAAGCAACATAGTTGAACCATGTACTTTCTTGAAAATGTTATCATGTACTCCACTGTACTTAGACATGAAATGTGACACCTGCGTAGAAAAATTTCTGCAGCTTAAATACATTTTATTTATTGTTCTGTTTTTGTAGACCTAGTTGAGACTGTTGATAGATTTATCATGAAGAAAGAGGTTTCAGCCTAATCTATTCTGAATTAGAAATTGATAAATGAGCTGTTTATTTTTGCTTGCTGTCTCAGATTTGAAAGCAAACCAACATAATTTTTTTTTTTTTTTTTTACATTTTTTGTTTTTACTTTCCCAAGGTTGCGAATATTTCATTTTGTTTTCGAAAAGAACAAAAAAAAAGGGGGGAATCATAAAACTTCATTATGATATTGCTCATTACTCTCTTCCCACTCCCTCTCATATTATTACTATCTCATATTATTACTATGATTAGTGGGAGCTGATGTAGTGAAAGAATGAAAAGAGAGAGCATGATGAAGAGACTGAGGGAGCAAATCCTGGCAATGATAAAGAAGAGAAAGAGAAAGGTCTGTCTATCCATTGTGAATGACTTTGTGCTTTGTAATAATGTTGAACTATTATGTTGCTGAAATAAACAACTTTTTCTACTGTTGTGAACTTGTTTTTTGTTGTATTAATTCATGCATAATAAAAGATTAGCAGAAAACTTGCAAAATTCACATTATCAGTTGCAATACACGTAGTTCTCTTCCAGATGATGTGAATTTAATAACAGTAAAAACATCATTTATAAGTTTGTTGTTCACAGATTTCTAAAGTTTAGAGCAGTGAAACTTTCTGTTTTTTTGTACTCAAGGAGTCCTGCAATTCTTCAATCCAAATACCAAAATAATATCCTTTGTGTTTATTTATTTATTTATTTATTTATTTTATTTCTTGAGTGTTTAGGATCACTGGGCACTTTTCATCAGATTTATAGCATTGCTGTATTGAAGACCTATCCCTTGAGTTCAATACTAAGATATTATTTATGTCTCAGCATATTATTGACTAAGAGTCATGGTCAGAACTCAAATTTGTATGTTCAGACTAAACTAAAATGATTAGGGGAGAAGACAAGTATCATCTTGATTCTTTTTTAGCATCTGGAGTAAAAGAATACAAGGCAAAGACTCATCAGTAATGCTTTATTGAAAGAATTTGACCGACATATATTTCACAGCCATTGATGAGACAACATTGAAATGTTCACCACAGTAAATATATTCATGTGTATGAGCACAATATGAGATCATAAAGTACACATCTGTACGTCAGTGCCACGTACTTTATGCTGAAGCACAACATTAAAAAAAAAAAAAGGGAGAAAAAACTGAGAAAAAGTTAAATGACCATTTGGAAGATATTCAAAGTAGGTAATGGTTTCAAATATGATTTAAATAAATGTTTTTCAAAAATTTAAATATAGGCCTGTTGAATGTTTTTAAATGCAATATCCACACTTGTATACTTCACATGCCCTGTTTCAGAAGCAACACTTTTAAACATTCTGCACCATATGATTCTAAAAATACATAACACTGATAGCTGGCAAAGGACTACGTTACGTTCTATATACGTCTTTCAACCTCCTGATGGAGGTTATCTCGATCAAAGGACTGGTCTGAGCTGTGTCAGTCAAGAAATAGAATCATCATGGTCAAAACTATCTGTCTCAGTTTCTTTCCATTTTTCTCAGGTTTGAGAATTTCACTAACAGTAATACATTGTAGTTGTTTTCCCAATGAATCATCAAATTTTCCAACACTTTAGAAATAATTGCATGAGAATGATTTATTGATTCACCTCCAGACTTATTTGTAACTTTCTATAGTGGCTTTGAGACATCCTGTTTTCATCTGAATATTTCATCTGTGCCCAAAAAATTTCAAACCCTGTTGCAAAGGATTTTTCATGTTTATACTTTAACAGTTCAATTTGGTTTTAGAGCAGGCCATACACTTACAAGTGAGATCCTCCAAGGATATGTTAGTCCATTCATTAACGTGCTATGATATTGGCATGTGTGATGAATCTATCACACTCTCTCCTCACATATGTCTTGTGACCAGGGCAAATGAGTCGGAAGTCACATGGGGCAATGAGGATATATAGCTCGTTTTTAACTACTTTCCAACTAAGATACTAAATTTTTTTTTATTTTCACAAACGACAATTTAACCTTTTTTAATCTGGAAGAAGAAATATTTTGGTATCACAGTCAGAAAATAGTAAAAAAAAACGGTAAAAAAAACAGCTGTGACTTGAACTCACCCACAGCAAATTCCAACTCATTTGCCCTGGGTGCAAGACATTTTTTTGGTTATTGTTTTGGGTAATTTGTGCTGTCATACCAAAATAGTAGCATCTATTAGTAATCACATAGTATGAATCATTCCCTATATCAGAGCAAAGATAATTTTTCAAGTCATTTGTGAATTAAAAACTTAATGAATTTTGAAAAAAAAAAACATGTTTCAGTTATATAGCTAGAGATAAGAGATTTTGGGTACTTCCTCTTGCATGTAGGCATGATGATCCAAATATCAGGTTGAGCCTGATCACTTTCATGCTATGCTGGCATTAGAATTTCATATTCAAACTACCAGTTTTCATAGGCACTATCAAATGTGCTTGAGTAAGTGATTAAATCATGCCAACAGTTTATGTCAGCATGTAAGTGTATGGTCCACTTAAGAGCATACTTCCATAATTTTTTTCTCTTCTTCATCCTGTGTTTGGGCTTACAGCTTGATGACTAATCAGGTTAAATGTACCAACACTAATTTGATATCACTGGAAAAGTCTTTTATTTTCCTTTCTTCAAACAGAGAAGTGTTAGTGTCACTGGACTGATCAGCATTCCAGACAAATCTTTGCAAAGTTATAATTTTGTAATAAGCAAAGGCTAACAATGAGGATATACTTAACAAATACAACAGTTTATCAACTTTTTCCACTAAGAATATATTTTTCGTAAATAAAACTTTCTGCTTCACCTTGACATTGTTAACAAAACAAAACAAAAAAATGACCCAGTATCTGAAACATTACATAACTTATTATTTACCAGTCACATATATTACTTTATCAGCATCCTCCATAGACAACTGAGTTACATGGGACACATAAGACTTTTACTGAATACTTACAACTTGCACATTAGTACTGGTAGTCACAAGTCACTACTCATAAATTAGTCTTTGCTTGTATTTTTATGTCAGCAGAAACATTGATCCAGGTAACTCATCTCCAATACCATGACAATCTCTCAAAATTTGTCCTTATCCTACATTGCCATAAAAAAAGCTTTATGTACTGAGACGGAACTTTGCGATCTTATATGATATTCCTTTTATTACACCATAAGCATGTAGTGAAATAAGATGTTCATTCCCAAATCTAAAAAAGTATGGTTTTATATCATATCACTGAGTGGCCGTTTTTTTTTTTTTTCTGAAATTGTAAATTTATGCCACTATTCAAGCTAAACAATAATTTTACATGTATATTGTTTAAATGTTCTTCAGCCATAGCTCATAGCACTCACAGAGCATTGCCTTCACAAAATCATAGTCACAAATTATTTTTCTCCTGTCCAGGTGTCGCATCTAAATCCAGTGTACTCATTTTAGTTATATCAGTTTTTGAGAACGTTATAACAATAATCTAATACTTTGAAAGGTGCCATGGTCCATGGATAAGGTTTGATTTCTTGATGAAATTGCCCTGGTTCGAACTCTGCCAGAGGGTGGAAAAGATTGAAATATGGTGCTTTTTCGATGATACAAAGATCCCATGGCTTTGAGGGTAGAGAAACCTTGTAAATACATTCTATAAGTTTCATGTGTACATCACACATGCCAAAGAATCTTTGATTGATATAAACTGGATGAAAAATAGCCACAGATGCACATGTCGCTGTCCAAAGAACTCCCAAGTAACTACCCAAAACATTCATCTCACCAAACTTTGTGCACATCTGAAACTGAAAGAATCCTATTCTTAAGATTAGAAGGCTGCATACATACAAATTAAAGAAGATATTTCCAATGACTGACAAACTAAATATATGTATCATCCACAAACACATGGAGTATGTAACAGAACTAACATTTATTTTCCTCTTTTGTTAGTGGAGTTATTTTTTATTTTTTTAAATTTTCTTTTTTCTTTTTTTTTGTAATTTGATTTTCTTGAATAACCATCATGACAGGTTAACAAAATTAATTATATGGTTTCATTTGCTTCAAACTTTCATCCTGTTTGTATCAGAAAATTTTATATTAATATAAAAATCGAAAGCTGTTCCAGGAGAACATTATCCTTGTATTCCTTATTTCAAACAATTACCTGTCTTTTGTGATACATGTACCTAAACATCTCATACTGTCTCAGGCAGGATTCTGATGTTTAATAGCATGACAGATTTTCTTTGCAATTTTATTTAAACTCTGTTGCATTTAGTTCATCTGATGACTGTTGTGCCTTGTGAGAAAAAAAAAACAACAACCTGTCAATTTACAGGATCATTATTTCACAAACTCTATAATCTGAGTTGAGGAGAACCAGTGATTCAAAGAACATCGTAAAACAGCAACACACAATAACAGATCAGAACTTCCAAAACACAGTTAGATCTTGTTGATTTTTTCTTTACAAAACAGAGAAGGCATTCAAATTCAGATATTTCCTACTGTAATCATTTCAACAATTATAAATTGGCATTCACTAACCATGAGTGGTGAGTACATTGGAGTGGTTATGAAGCAACTTGTAGACAATTTATTTCCAACTCTGTATAATTCACCCTGTAAATATGAGGTATTAGTGACAAAATTAAATATTCTACATCATTTGATATTAGCTATTATAATGTGTCAGTTAAAAAAACTTAATTCATACAGTCATTCCTACTGATTTTGTACTTTGCTGAGTATTACTCAAAGCTCATGTAAGTAAGACCAGGAAAGAAAAAAAAAATTCATACAAAGAGCATTTTATGTGATCAGTGTGATGACACAGAAAACAAATTTATGATTTCTGTGGTCAGCACAGTTTTTGTTGTTTGTTGTTTAACCTGAGAAAATGTTAAGATCGGTGATTAATACATTTTACAGATCTGTTAACATAACATCAAAGGGGAAAAACAAGTGTCCAGTCTCTAGTAATTTCACAACTAAGGTCCAAGAATTTAATATTGAGCCTTGACATTATCACCTAGAGAGAACAGAAATAGCAGCCAGCTACTATTGTCAAAACAGTGGTTTGAATCAACAGTTTCAAAGGAATAAAAAAAAAAAGCATATCAATCTTTAAAAACAGAAAGTTGTTTTTCTTTCATATGTGGAAATTGGACATATTTGGCTCTTCTACCTTGATTCTCACATGTTTAAATTCAAACTCAGGATGTTTTAAGATAGAACAGTTTTAAATAATCTCCTCATCCTGATACAAGTATATAATAATTTTTATTATTTCAGTTTACATGCATTTAAATATGGTGCCAATGATAGTGGTAATTTACAGAATTTTTGTCCTCTTTGTTACTGAAATTTTACAGGTAATTTTTTTTTTTTAATAGCACGTCCTGGTCTTTGGGCACAAGGAGTATTATTAATCATAAAAATGGAAGATTAAAAAACTGGTGGGTGATAAGTATCCTCTGCATTCATCACTACTGACTGTGTAGAAAGAATTCTTTCTTTTTTTAATAGATTGTGATGGCTATTTTAGATCAGCATGGAAAGCTTGTTCAGTGGCCAAGAGAAAAAAAAAAAATATACAGTCAACCATTAAGTAGAATATCCATTGACAGACTGTGTATCTGTCATGCTAAATACAGGCAAGAAAATATAGAAATTCAGCTTTACTTAGTATAAGTTGTTCATTCACAGCATGACCTTTAGATACACACTTTCACTTGATTATGCATTCACACATGAAGACAAACAGAAAAAAATGTGAAGTAAAATGTCATACAATACCATAAGATATCAAAGACTGAATTTTGAATACCTAGAGCTAACACTAACAAACAGAACAAGGAAGGAAAACACTTCTTATAGATAATAATTTAGAGGCCAATCACTTTGGCAATGTCTGTTGCATTTTCCTTTTGGTTAAGTCCCTGATAAACATTCCAACCTCAAATAAACACAGTCATACTTGTTGACATAAATGATAACAATAAAACTCAACATATTTAGATGGTATTATTTTGTGTACATGGGGAGACAAATCGAAACAAATTGACCAGCTCAAGAGACATTGAAATATTCACTCACCAGCACCGTATCATAAAAAAAAAAAAAAATCTGAAAAACAGAACTCTCTACCCTGACTCCATGAGATTTACTGAGAATTGTGAAATCAAAGCCGTTAAAACTGCTTGAAATGAGACTATGTTCTGAAATAGAACGTGCAGAAGGGACCAACCTGTTCAAAGGTTTCTCATTTCACTTTGATTTGGAAGACTAAAAAACATTTAGGCTACAAACCAGTGACAATATCTTATATTACCATTTAGATCTACAAGTTTTTTTTAAATACAAGGCAGTCAGAAGTGATTGCCCTTGTCTATAGTGAGTGCCAGGGTAGTCTTTCTGGTCATTGTGAGATATACCTCAGTCAGACATCATTTTGAATTCGCAAATATTCACCATGTTGAAAAGTGTGAGTTGCAACCACTCAGAGAATGATGTGGTCTGTTTGTTAACATTTTCAACTGGCCAACGTAACTTCAGGCATGCTTTTATGAAGGAAGGGATAGCAGACCAAAAAGAAAGAGTTTGTTATTAAAGTGGGCAAATGGCAACCCAATCAAGGTTCAGAGCAAAGGTTTCACTTTGTTTATGAAAAACCCTTAGGCTCTGTCGTGGTTACTTAAACATTTATGATACTGGTATGGAAACAATGACATCGAGCAATTTCAGCCGACATTTTAATGGTTAAGAGATCTCTACCCATGGCTTCTGAATGTGAATTATTATGAGTGTATCAGGCAAACGCTAACACCAAAGGAAACCAAAGAAAAGGAGAGCAATGACAGAGAAATATTCCAGCTGGTCATGTAGCAGCACTTATTTTTCTATGAAACGTCTTACATTATTAAAGGAAAATTTTCAAAAATCTCTTTACTTATACATGATAGTCTGCATCACATAAACTACATCATATATCCCATGAGTCTTCTCTATGAAAAGAGCACCCAACTTTTGTTTGTTCCAGATATACGCATTTCTTTCCATAAAGTTTACGGAGGTGTGATGGAATTAAATTTCAGTAGACTAGCCAAAAATGTCCATCTCTGTGATCAAATGCTATACACTTTATGAGCTAAACTGATGAATATGAAGCTTGCAAATTAGAAAGGCATGTGAATTCAGTGTAATGTGTTCAGGGTAGCTATAGCACTACTCAAATTTTATAGCATTGCAATGGCCACAAAATCATAATCAGAGATGATATTTTGCTGATCTCTCTCAAATTTCCACTGAAGATCAATATAGTAGCTGTTTATTATGTGGTTTATTTTTTCCATCAATGAAAAGAATATTATGCACATTTGTTCTAGAGTGAAAAACAAAACAAAAAAAATTATACATACATTTAAAAAAAAATGGTAACTCAAGATATAGACATCTATCTTAAAAATCACAATTACCATAAATTAATATATTTATCTCTATATCAATAAAAGTTGACTAGCATCTCCATTATAACATAAAGGTCTTAATTCTGTATCCAATGTCCTGTCCTCGTAGATAAGCTAAGGGGGGATCAAGGCTCTTCTTCTGTAACTGGAGTTATCACATCTTGTTGGTAGCTTTGGTACTGTCCTGATTTAACACTCTGAGTATCATCAACCTGAAATTGAAAATATGTTATAAATTAAATCACTGCATTGCACAGTAGTGCTGCCTGGCACTACCGATTCCTAGCAGGTAATGTTTGGAAAATATTTACATGGATTTTTGTGAAGTCTGTCTTCTTCCATTCAAACAATACAAGCTGCAATTAATTAAATGATGGCTATTTTGTGATGATATTACTTTTGTGATGACTATTCAATATTCACAAAGAATTACTTCACTATTAAGATTTTGCATTGTTTACATTCTATATATGTGTACGTCTTTTAATCAAACATTCATCACACACTTAAAGGTGAAATATATGAATAAATAATTACCCATAATTTTTTTTGCCCCCTACATACTTTCTGTATGTTAGGGGATTGGAATGTGCATCATTATGTAGGTCACCTGACTTTTGTCATTTGGAACAAAATGATGTAATCTGACCATTGAAAAGTAGGTTAATAGATGAATCGTCAAGTTGTCATTCTAAAGGAGTGCAAAGTGCCTAAGTTTTACAAAGATTCTACAACAATATTTCAACGAGGTTTTGCAGTCTACAACTATGGTCCTTCTCATCTATCCACTATGATTCTTTTCATCTATGAAAACGATTGAAGCAGTCCCTATTCTACATCAGTGTTTTAATGGCAAAAAATTCCTCTGCCCTTTCCTAACTTGCAATGTCTTTTATATTTTCTAACTGAATCTATCAATGTGATGGGCACGGTATACTGCACTACATGTATCTGCAAGTGAAGGGCAGACCATCACTTTTGCTTGTTTGGTTCCCAGGATTGCCCAGAACTGCTCACTGTTAAAGTCTTTACCTGTTTGGTGTACTTGTTGCTGTTGCCTGTTTTGGCCGGCTTCAGTCTGGTGTGCTCTTCGTCCGTATCCTTCTGACGTTCGTCACTCTTCAGGTAGAAATGGTAGCCCAGGTTGAGCTCGGGGATGTCGTAGAAGACGGTGATGAGCAACAGCAACATCGTGATGCCCATCAACAGGTAGACTGGGAAGAAGAGAAGATAGGGAGATAAAAGCCAGTGAAGATCATGTAAATATACATATCAACAAAATAGTTTGCTATAGTTATCATGTTGAGACTATTATTGATTTGACGTGTTGCCTGTGTGAGTGTGAGGATGTGTGTGTGTGTGTGTGCGTGTGCGTGCGTGCGTGCGTGCGTGTGTGCGCGCGCACGGTATTCTTTACCTCCCGAGACCTGTGTCCATCAGCACTCTCTTTGGATTCCACCCCTCCCACCACGTTTTCATCTCCTCCTATGCTATTCCCTCTCTTCTCTAAAAACCGCCCAACATTTTTTTTTTTTTCAGATAAACAATCTTAATCGGCGTTTTAAACGAATACTAGCATATTATTGAATGCACAGTAGTTTTTCCTCCCGACTATTGTCAATCAACTGACAAATTTGTCATTAAAATAAGATATCAAAACACCATGGCTGCTCATGTGATACATGACAAGATGATGTTCAATAGCTGTGTACTGGGATCTGCACTTGGGTACACTTTTTCATGTTTTTGGAGGGGCTTTGTAGTTCCGCAACCCGTCGCGAGTCCAGAAGTCCTAAGCAGATAGCATGAATTTTAGGGCGCACACAGTTGTATTCATCCTGAGGATGCACACAGTTGTCAAGAGAAAGAAATGAAAATGGTACGAGCATGTGGCACAAACATGTGATCTGGTCAAAAACACTGGCTGTGCGTGGACAGAAAAGGACAGGCAGCCAACGCCCGTGTGGGAGGGGGGGGGGTGTAGGGAGCTGGTTCAGGAATCTTCGATAGGTCCCAACGGGCAACATGACTAAAGGCCACCTAAACCCCAAAACGTAAAAAGTAAACAATTATTGACGAGGAAAAGACATACGAAAAAATAAAATAAAAAAACCCACTGTCCTCTTAGGCTATGGAGGTCTATCTGAAACGTGGAACAACCTATATTAGTTTACGTCGTAATCCTATCAGAGCCTTTTCTCTGTACAGCAAACGTGATGTGCATTTGAAGGGCTGCAGCTCCGTGGATTCTATATTATATGGCCAGCTCTATAATATAGTCCCATCCCTGCTCTCACGCCAGTGTGACGTGAAGCCATCCTTGTAAGTGCATTTCCAGACCTGTCCTTATTCCCCAAAAGGCCAGAATTCCAAACGATGTCACAATCACAGCCAAAGAATGACTTGTGGAATACGACTGAAAATGTTTGCACATTTGTTTTGTCTATATAGAGAAATCAAGCCCAAAACATTTCATTATGCTGCGCAAGCTTGTTGATTGATAAGCTCTGCATTCAGAATGAGTAAGCATTACTTTTGTGTAAACGTATCTATATCAAGACAGACAGATGGACAGACAGACAGACAAAGGCAGGCAAGCAGGCAGACAGACAGACACAGATAGATAGATAGACAGACAGACAGACAGACAGACAGACAGACAGACAGATAGATAGACAGATAGTGTAATTTACGTGATTATCTCTGTAGAAAAAGAAAAAGATTTCTCAAGATTATAATTAATGCTGTAACCGTCTCTTACTTGACCTCTACAATAGGTTACTAATGGTAATAAGCCGCATAGCTCTTCATATTTCGTGGACTCAATATGTTTAAACCTTCTTATTCTATCAGCTATGATAATAATGAACTTTAAACAGCTTACCATTCTAGGCACATTTCTATTTCTCAAGCCATATGAGAGATACTCTGTCTCATTCAGACTCATTGTTTCAAAACCTCGCACGTGGTATGTGCATGGCATGCACCGAAAGAAAGGTTAAGAATCACCACACGTTTTCCATAGCTGAGATGAAGGGCACCTGTAACAGAATACTGTCAGCTCTCGTATCGTGAAGAACGCTGGAATCAGTTCTTGACATCTTTACATCCCAATGTTTACTTTTCTAACATGACTGTTCTTGTTTTAACCTGGTTTCTCGTCTTTGTTGGGAAAACTTGTCCCAGCAACGACTCGCGTTTAATTCATTCTGGTGAAGTTCTTAGTTTTTTCCTACATCCCCGTCTCATCTATGATCTATGGCTGTTATTTATTTCTCTACAAGCTTATTTCACTTATATATATAACGCTTGTTTGTTTAGAGCCGATTCCTGCTCTCTAATATATATAATCTTGTTTCAATTTGGCTCCTTTTCTATGATGAGATTGTCCTAATCTGGCTATATATATATATATATATATAAATTTTTTTTCATGTCTCTGTGTGATATAGCCCTGCCACAAACATAACCTTAGTGTGTTTGACTCTAGGATTTCTTCTATGACAAAGCATGGGATTTCTGCACTGCACTTGTCAGCTCCGACAACTAAACATCTGTGTGCTTTGTAAGTTCTAGCTAAGTGGAAATATTATGAGCAGTTCTAACCTAAAATTCCACGAAATTTCTTCCATTCCATGCATTACCCATAGCATCAGCAGTCAAATCCCGGGCAATGTATGGTAAGTAAAGATGAATGATTACAAGAGAAATTAATAAGGACAAATGAGATACATGACCGACAATCTTGGGTCACAGTTACGGTGATGCAGATACTGTGAAAGAGAGGGAGTAATGATGAGCATTCTTACTCGGTAAAATGTGAAAATTTTCCTGGTCCGTGCCTTATAATTTGTATCTCCATAATAATATATCCTGCCCTTCCCTTTCGTGGGTTCAGAGAGGATAAGTGGAGATGGAGTTATCATTTTTAATTGGATAACTATGGAAAGTAAAGTGTAATACGTGCCTTGAGTTAGCATACGGTTCCAAGTAATGGTGACGGTTCTGTCACCTAGGTGAGAAAATGGGGTGAATATTGTCACTTGATGCAACAAATACTTATAAATAGGTTCTAATACTGCGTCCTCATTCCTTGGGCGTTAACTGACATGAGACAGGCTGACAGATGTACAGATGAGACAAAGAGTGTGTGGGATGATGTCATAGAGATAAGACTGATGGATAGATGAGTGCACGGAGGGACAGATGGACGGACAGAAGGACAAATGGACTGACGGACAGCAAACAAGATGAATGGAGAGATGGATGGATAGATGGAAGGATGATGGATGGATGGATGGACAGACGGACAGACATACAAATGGGTGGACTGATGGACCAGTGGAGGGACATTCGGATGGATTGATCGATGGATGGATGGATGGATTAATGGATGGGTGGATGGATGGATGGATGGATGGATGGATGGATGGATGGTTGGATGGATGGATGGATGGATGGATGGAT
>JBCAUA010838291.1:0-13806 GCA_038406235.1 Peronia verruculata
AGAGAGGAAAGAGAGGAAAGAGAGGAAAGAGAGGAAAGAGAGGAAAGAGAGGAAAGAGAGGAAAGAGAGGAAAGAGAGGAAAGAGAAGTAAGGAGAGGAAAGAGAGGAAAGAGAGGAAAGAGAGGAAAGAGAGGAAAGAGAGGAAAGAGAGGAAAGAGGAGTAAAGAGAGAGAGAAAAGATGTCACCTATGTTGAGGATAGCAAACCGTGAGAGACATCCCCACCGATGGTGGTCTTTTACCGCCTGCAGGTGGGAGCAAAGAGCGTACATGTACTTATATACCCTGGGCCAGGCGGCGGAACATTAAACTATAAAAGATTGTCTGTATATTCAAAGTCTTTTGCTGTGTAGTTGCCATCAATCCACCGTCAATTTTATAGCAGGATTTTGTGTAAATTTAGGGCATCCGTTTGGCATTTTGGAGATGGCAAATGCTTGTCGAATTTTAATATCATAGCTTAACGAGGGTTTACAGCAAGAGAATTTTTTCTTTTCTGTAATTTTAGGGCACAACTTGTACATGTTCTATGGTGCCATTATGATAGTTTTGCAATTGTTTTAAATGAAAACATTTTACAGTGTAGACAAACCAATGTAAACAAATCACAAATGATAGTGAACGATATTACAGAATGCCTCAAGTTTCAAGCTAAGTCCCCCACTGGTCCAGTACTGCTGAGATCTATCCAACACCTGTGATACAGCTGGAGGATCTATTTGTGCTCCGATCTTTTTCTCAGGTAAGCCAGGCCAGATCGATATCTTTTGTGTTCACAGTCCCCAGAGCTAACAGTAACAGTCTGAAGGTTTACTGACACTACACAGTCACTTTCCTCCCCATGGGAACTCTACCTCATTTATCTTTGCCTAGCCTATGCGGCCGAATGATTATGTCTTCTGTCAAGGAAAACAAACTTACAGAGATCTTGTTACGTTTGCAGTACAAATCTTGAGTTCCTATTTTTTTTCCTGTGGTTGGTGGGGAGTTAGGCCTCTTCTGTGTCACATGGTAATTTGTATTTCTACATGGCTGGCTGGATGGATGGATGGATGGATGGATGGCTGGGTGGATGGACAGAGGGGGGGACAGACGGACGGACGAAAGTAGGAATGTATGGATGGATGGATGGATGGATGGATGGATGGATGGATGGATGGATGGATGGGTGGATGGATGGATGGATGGATGGACGGACGGATGGATGGATGGATGGATGCATGGATGGATGGATTAATATAAGGATGGATAGACAGGCAGACGGACAAACAAACTGATGAATGTTTGCTGAACAGATAACTATCCGACATTTCACAACACAAATGACATAATAAGCATATGTCCTGTAACTGTCTGGTTGCCTGGAGCGAAAGCCACACTTTGGACATATGTCGCTCCTACACTAAGGAAGAAAAAATAGTAAGAAAGCATTTCTATTTCCATGTATTATAACCTTTCCCAGACATCGCCAATCACTGCCATAAAAATCCCTTTGGGATATATGAGTAAGATTCTTTTCTAACAAATAGATTTAATTTCCTCCCCAGGAACTCATCGTTTATTCAGATCGTGTCACCACATGCTACTGGGTAGTTTGGACTCCGACAAGACAGAGAATTGTTGCACAATCCATACATAATGTAATCTTTCTTTTTTGCGTTTAATTATTTCTCTTTTCTCCGTTTTTTTTTTTTTTTTTAGTCTGGATGAAAACAGATCTTTTTTTATTTTTATTTTTTTTCCCTTGTGTTGTTATTGTTGTCGTTGTTGTTGCAGTTGTTGTTGTTGTACTTATTGACTGTTCATGCCGACTATTTCGACCTATCGGTGCAGCTACACTTTGGAGACTATTTTGGACCTGTTGGTATAGTCCCATTTCTATTCGTGCGCAAGAAATCTATTTAATCCACATAATCTCTATCAAGTCCGCAACCGGACTCTCCCAAGGTCGCCTCCTTGCATGTGTGAGCTACAGCATAATTGTTTCACCTTCACGATATGGTGAAACTTTTTAATTTGCCCATTCTACCTCACTGCACCAGTAGGCCCTACATATACTCACTCTGATATTTGTTCTTTGTTGCTTTGGTGATACTTAGATTTTCTATATTCATGTATAAATTATAATCTGTTTATGTCATATGTTTGTATTATTATTATTATTTGTCTTTTCAATAGTGTTTGTGCCATCAATGCCTTGGCCGTGTTTGGTCCTACGTCACTGATGGGCGTCTTATTTTTTATTCCGTTTTCAAGTTTCACTGATTCTTTCTAGTTTGACAGTTATGCTTTGATTCTTATCGAGACCTTCCTTTATTGTTTCTAGTTTCACCATGGCGTATTTTCTGGCCCTGTGGTATCTCTTCCACTCTGCTAGGTTTACAAACTTTCTTAAAATGCTTACAATTATACAGTATCTATTTTATACATTCATGTCTTTCCATCTTTCTATCTTTCAGTGTAATTGTGTGGCAACGTTGAACTCTCTTTCTCTCTATCTATCTCTCTCTTACTCTCTGTCTCTGTCTGTCTGTCTGTCTGTCTGTTTCTCTCTCTCCCTCTCTCTCTCTCTCTCTCGGTAAAATTTTTACGGACTTCAAGCTGAAGAGGTCTCTCAGAGAGTTAGCAGGCGGAGTGGGTGAATAGGTGAGTGAATGAGTGAACGAATTAGTGAATGAGAAAGTGCAAAGTGAAAAAAAAAAACAACAGAATGTTCTCAACCTTGATAAATTAGTATCTTTCAATTCTAACCTACCTAAAAATGCACATTTTAATTTAAAGTATTTTCATGGTTTTAGACGTCGTGTGCATCCTTGCCAGTTTGTCAGTTTGACCTGGCTGACGGCAACTGATATGTCAGGTGAGGACACAGATGAAACAGAGGAAAAAAACGATAATACTGATTTTGGTTGATTCACCACTTACAAAGAAATGATGAGACAAAGGGGAAAGGGGAGGTAATGATACTCAGATGGAGGTGATGATGAAGATGTGGAAATCAAAAAACTCCCCAACTTCCAGTATGCGTACAGATTGTTCTATAATTTCCTCCTGATGCGGTAACACGTCCTTGACAAGCTCTTTAGAAAACGGGTACAACAACAACAACAACAACAACAAAAACAAAAACAGCAGCAACCACAACAACCACAATAACAACAGGAATCCACCCATTCTGCTCGTAGCTGTCGCCGATAGCAGTTGTAACGAGTGTGGTAATAACAAATACATTAACAATAATGATAATAATAATGATAATTATATTAATAATATCAAGAGTGATCTCACAGGCTCAGGTGATGACTATAAGAATAGGTAATTAATATGTATGTACACGTTTGACATAGAAAAGAATTCTATTATTTGAGACAGAACATTTGCAAACATTTTTTGGTGGCTCTTGACAGACAGGATAATATGCAAATATCAGAAAGAACAGACAAGCACAGGATTATCTCCCTTTTTAACTCTTTCACTACCAAGGCGATAATGATGCTAGTTTTAAGAAAATATATCCTAATGGTCGGTTAACCCAATTCACCTTATATCTGGAAGAACAGATGATATTCAAGGGCTGGGAATATTGACGCTGGGCTTTCAACGACTGACGAATTTCACTTTGGTTAACCTAGAAGAGCAAACAAAATCAATATGTACAGAGCCGAGGGCTGTGAAAGGGTTAAAGGTTCGATCTGGAGATGTTTGACTCTGACCAGTCCGACTGATATGCTAAAACCCTCCACTCTTGCAATATTCACGTATGAATTGATAACATGATCGCCTCCAGAAAACAGACAAGCATCTCCAGATAACCTCACTGTCTGTCAGTTCAAGCTCTTGATAATATTTTCTCCAATGTGGCTGACCACGACTGTGCTCATCTTCTTGTCTGATCGTTGTAGCTTTATATTCAATCAATTTATTTTCTACATGTACAGCTCAGAGAACTTCCTCTTCTACCACCCTAAATGGCAAATTTACCTTTAAGAAAAGCTTCTCTTTTGTTATTTCTTCATTCATTCATTATTTATTTTATCATCTTTCATCTACTTATTATCTATCTGGCTATTGTACTCAATTACTATTTCTTGCTTTATCTATTTTTTTTTCCTTTTTGTTATCTATCTATTTATTTATTTATTTATTTTTTGTTTATTTGTTTAGTTTTGTCTATGTATCTACTTAATTTATTCATTTACTTATGTTGATACCATTTTTCTTGAATTGTCATAGATTCAGGTACTAACGACAATTGGTTGGTCAGATTGTACTTGACAGCAGTTTCACTAGGACAACAGAACAGATGATTACATGAGTAGAGAAGTACAAAATGAATGTTAATAAATGACCATATCATACAATGTGTTACCTGTACCATACTATATGATATAGTGGCAGTATCGATGCTCAGATGACAGCGAGTATCCGCCTATACAAGGCGAGCCAGTAGTATATGACTTTCAATGAAAACGTAAGCTCTGGTATTCGATATAGATTAACTCTGTGTGAAGAAGCATAGACCGAGTATGGCCCAAACTGCCACTTGAAACATCACACACATACAATTATATAATATGCACTCATCATTATGCTTTTGATTTATGTTTCCTGATAATTCTGCATACAAACAAAATGGCTGCCACATCGCGTGGCTTCTATATACTCGCTGAAACATTTTCACAACAACTCAATTCCAACTACTTCGTGATTAACCAAAGTCCAGTTTCTGACTATTGACACAGCCAGGCCCTGTTACAAACAACCAATGCATCAGACAGATAACCAACACAGAATCCAGCAGTCTAACAGAGCATACACAAGAGAAATATCCACAGGGATAATATCCACCTCCACACTCGGCTGTTGGTTTCTCTATTTTGGTTTTGATAAAACAAAAGAAACAAATAATTCACTCTGAATGTTCTGATACTTTTTTTTTTTTTTTAACAGTTCATAGTCAAAGGTACTGTACAAAACTGTATGATTCTATTTGAGTTAAAATACCGTTCTTAATTTTCTAATTTCACGGTCCATGTAGACAAGTTGCCAACAGTTGAACTGGTAGATCGTTTTGCTGAAATTGTAAACAAAGTCCAATGTTGCTCGACCTTCAGTCGCCGATAAATCGTGGCTGGTGTAAAGTAAGAAAAGCAGCGAAACATTTTCCGTCAAAGAAAGAAATGTACCTCACGGAGGTTCTGTCGAGTTTTGCAGAGTGGCTGAGTGGCTGTGTGACTTGGTACATATGGCAGCCACTTTGCAGTGTCGATGGCGAATTCTGAAGGAACCAGCATAGCTCTGGCGGCGCAGGAATACCGCCACTGACTGCAGCAGAATTGTCTGTGTTGTTATGAGTTCACATGTGTAGGACCTTCACAAACGACCTCGGCCTTGAACTCACGGACATTTTGAATTAGCACAACAAGTCTTAACAAACAACAGACAAGCAAGCAAACAAAGATATCAGCTCCAAATTAAATATCCGAAGGGGACCAAATAATCCCGAGAGAAGATTCAGGACAATGCATTAGAATTTAAAAATAATAGCAATAAATAAATAAATTATTAAATATAAAAGAAACGATCAAATCAATCTTAGGCCTGGTTAAAAACAAAACAATAAAAGAGTTTAAAAAAAACAAAAAAACTGCTATGTACAAATGTTGTTGTCCCAAGCTAGCACATCCCGGGTACTGGATGGCTTAGAATAGCTGGTTAACATTTCTAGTGAATATTAATTATTATGGCGATGCTGTCGGTGAATATCATAATAATGTCGCTGATAATGACGATGATGTGATGATGATGATGATGCCAATGGTTTGCTGGGGTGGTGGTGGTGGTGATGGTGGTGGTAGTGGCAGGGATGTCTAGATGAGAGCTTCGGTCTGTGGAGAAGAGACATCCTCGGTGTTGTGTGCGCTGTCCGGCGAGTTGATAATGATGGTCGGCTTGCTGGGAGACATGGACTCGTCCTCGAAGGGAGGGAGGGAGGAAGGCACTTCTGAGGGAGGAGGAGGAGGGTTGGCATCCGAGTTGGGCTGCTCGTCACCGGAGACAGGAGGGGGCGGTGGGGGAGGGTAGGAATCAAAGGTAGACTGGCTGGTTGGTGTGGGGGTCTCCGCTACTGAAGCCAACCCCTCGTCCAGGGTTGTCTGATCCAGCAGGTGGTTGACAGCATCCTTGGCTTGCTGTGTGTCAACCATCCCTGCCAGGTTGTCCACGGGAGACATGGCCAGGTCTGCCATGTTGGCGATATCCTGCCGGAAGACGGCGCCAGGGTCGTAGCTGGACAGGGAGCCCGAGACACTGCCGGGGGCCGAGGTGTCGGTGAGGTCAGAGACGGTGCTGCCCCGCTCCACTTGACTAGAGTCTGTAGTGGTCATCTCCTCATCCTCGTTGTCTGGGCTGGAGGGCGAGCTGATGCCAAGGTCGTTGGTCACAGGAGCGCTGAGCGCAGAACCCGTGCCGTTCTCTGTGACGATCTTGATGGCGTCTTGCACCGCTTTGGTCGTCATCTCCATGGCAACGCGCTGGATGGACTCATCATCGTCCTCGGCGTTGTTGTTCATGACGTTGTTGTTGTTGTTATTGTTGTTCTCGTTCTCGTTGGTGACATCTGCAGGCGGGGGTGGTGGAGGGGGCAGGAGGAGTTCTTCTCTCTCCACCAGGTCGCCCTGGGAAATGCTGCTGTTGGTGCTCTCACTGGGAGGTGAAAGGTCAGACTCGGGGGGCGGGGGAGGGGAGAACTCCTGGGGGGAGGACAGGGAGGAGGATTTGTCTGACAGCTGAGGGGAGACAAACATGACGCCTCGTTTTTTAGGTGGCAGTGTTTCCTCCCCTCGCTCTACGCTCGGTTCGGATGGAGAAGAATCTTCCTCCGCAGGCGGCTCGTTCTGATCGTTGGACTCGGAGACTATTGCAGTAGCTTTCTCTATGATGGTCTCCACAAAATCCCGGGCTGTGGACTCATGAGTCGCTTCAGTAGAACCCTCAGCACCTCCAACTGGTGTGGCCTCTTCCGCAGCTTCTTGTTCCTCATCATCCGAGTGCTTGTTATCCTCACATGGGGTTACCTCGAGGGACGGAATTTTCTCCGCGTCTATCGAGTTCCTATGGGCCTCCAGCAATGACTTGGCTTTGTCTAGAAAGTTCTGCTCTGATTGCTCAAACTCCGACAGTGCCGATGGTGCAGATGCCTGGGCTTGTGAACTCTCAGCCGCCTGTGTCTCTGGTTCCTGTACTGGCTGTTTCTCCGCCCCACCTCCAATCATCCCCTGGACCTTCTCTACCACCTGATCCTTCACATACTCCACACCTGTCTGTATGGCACCTGTAGCAGCCGACTGAATACCGCCCAGGAAACCAGAACTTTCCTCGCTGACCTGTTGCTGGGCACGGTCTGCAGTCTCACCTGCCGCTACATCTGCTTCCTTCTCAGCTTTCTCCACACTGTCCACACCTTGTCCGGCGGCGTCCATTACGTTCTGCTGGACACCAGAAAAGAATCCGCCCAACTGCTTACTTTCCGCAGCTGCCCCAGCTGTCATTGAACTGAAGGTACTCACTGCTTCTTCTTTGACTATCCCGGCCTCCTGATTGGCCGAGGTTGCCACATCTGCCACAGTACCTTGAGCAGCGTCCATCTTTTGCTGAGCGGCTGACTGAACACCAGCAAAAGTTTCGGTCAGACTGTCCCGTGCATCTCGCCCTGTCTGTTCCGCACCTTCCATCTTCTCCCCGGCCGACTGCTGCAGAGATCCCATACTTTCCTCTGCTGATTGGCCGGCGCCTGTGAAGCTGCCAGTGACATCACCAATCTTCTGACCTATGGTCACCTTTGCAGTTTCCACAAGGTCACCCAGTTTTGCCTCAGCCACTTCTTTGACAGATTCTTTAATCTCTTCCACTTTGTTCAGAACCTGCTCCTTGATGCCGCCAGTTGCGCTCTCTTCGGCAGCGGCTGCAGTTTCTGTGGCTTTTGCCTCTGCAGCACTCATGTGTTCTTCTACGGCGGCTTCAGTGCTGCTCTTGGCTTCTTCAGCCTGGGATCTCACAGCCTGCACTCCTGACACAGCCTCAGCTCTGACAGACTCTACACCACTCACAGCCTCTGCTTTCAAAGTTTCAGCTTCAGATTTCACAGACTCTGCACCAGAAATAGCCCCTGCCTTGACAGACTCTACACCACTCACAGCCTCTCCTTTCAAAGTTTCAGCTTCAGATTTGACAGACTCTGCACCAGAAATAGCCCCTGCCTTGACAGACTCTACACCACTCACAGCCTCTGCTTTCAAAGTTGCAGCCTCAGATTTGACGGATTCTACACCAGAAACAGCTCCTGCCTTGACAGACTCTACACCAGAAACAGCTCCTGCCTTGACAGACTCTACACCAGACACCGCCTGTGCTTTCGCAGACTCTGCCTCAGCAGCTACACTATCAGCCGCCGACTGGGCAGCACTAGAGGTTTCCTGTACGGCAGATTCCGTCCGCTGAGTCACATCCTCCTTAACGGCCTTGGCCTTATCAGTGGCTGCCTCCACCCCGCTCTCTGCACAGCCCACAGCTCCCATTATGCCAGACTTGGCACTGTCCACAGCAGCTGCTGCTTTCTCCTTGCCTTGCTCCACCACCTCCTCCACTTTACCCGCCACTGTCTGGTACCCCTCCTCTGCCTTCTGTTGTACCGCCTCTACACCCTGGGCTACTAAACCTTCAGCCTGAGCCTTAGCACTAGCAGCAGCATCACTGACAGCAGAGGTGGCGCCGCTCTGGCTCTCCTGAACTCCCTTGGCCGCAGCATCTTTCCCGCTCTGCAGGGCCTGCTGACCTGAGGCTAGCACTTGGTCAGCCTCGTCATCCAAGGACTTGGTAGCGTCAGCAATGGCCGACTCTCCACTCGCCACCACATCACCTAAGAAACCGAACCCGCCCCCTCCTCCATCGCCCCCACCTTTCTGCTCCACTGTGACCTCTGCTCCCCCGGCACCCACTTCCAATGTGCCCTTGGGTAGCAGAGCTTCATCCTCGCCCTCTGCAGGCTTAGCCTTCAGTTTGGCCTCCTCCTTCTTCTCCGAGCGTTCAGCTCCTGACGAGCATAAGTTTCCCATCGCTGTCTGTCTGGTTCTTCACTTCTTCCGCACAAAGTCACAGCCTCACTGGTTCCAGCCCTCGACACTAACCTCCAGACTTGTCTGTCACAGGGGCAAATGTAGACAGCAACCAACAAATTTCACTGCGGCTCTGCTGCTTTTCTTGCACATCAAATAGTGCAACTCGACGTCCAAGTTGCAATTTGAACTTGGTTAGGAATCCTGTAGTGAACAAAGAAGTCTATGGTTAATTATCATAACACAAAGACATTTCTTGATTCTCAAATTCTTTTCAGACTTTGAAACCAAGGGGTAGTCTTTATCTGAGCCTTCCAAAGAAGAAGAAAAACATAAATAAAATGTTGCAGTAAACACTGGTCGATTAAAGAATATGTAATGGAAATAGTTTTCTTTTGCAGTATGAAATGGCAGCCTCCATAGGCCTGCATCTTTAAAAAAAAAAAAAAAAGTCTTTTTCTTTTTATTATTTTTTTTTTCAAAGTCACATATGGGAAAATGCTTTTATTTGTAGTTCGTTTGTCATTCATACCAAATGAAACGAAGAGAAATTTTTACTATCTAATTTGATGATTTAAGAAACACTATACAATCCCCTCCTACAAAGATTATGGCTATCAAAATGCTATACACAGACATGTAAACATTAACACACACGCGTACAAACACACGTACAAACATGAACTAAACGCAAATATGCAAATAAATATTAAAACGGACACTCACAGGATCGGACACGTTCTCGCCAAAGCAGAGCTAGGTAAGACCAGCGGGACTGTCACCTTTCATACTGACAACTGGCTTGCAATACACGCTATGTTAATGGGATATTGTCATCCACTGTTCCGGTCTTGTGACGACCGAGTTTATTTGTTTGTTGTTTGTGTTGGGGTTTAACGACACATCAGCACGATCACGGCTATATTGCGTCAAACACAGTAAGTTACGATTACACGTCAAGAAGAAGAGAGGAAAGAGAGAGGCAAAATTCAGGAGCAAGGAGAGAGAGAGAAGAGAGAGAGATGTCGCCCCCTGAGTATCGAGGATGGCATTCCATGTGAGACCCCACAGATGGAACACTTTCACCGCCTGCAGGTGGGAGCAAAGAGCCTACGTACATATCCCAGAGACAACTCCGTGACCAACTACCTGTCTATAACCTTTGTCCACAAAGTCACGGCTGGAGCTGACTAGCATATTAACACTTTTATTCCGTCAGACTCTTGAAGAAAGATGCTTTGTCGTTGCTTAGGTCGTTATTGCACATGAAGAGAGAGTGACAAACAGACAGACAGATGAAATAACTACACCCTGAAACATCCATATTGTCACCTGTTCTGGGTCGGATCATTTCGTCAACATCTAACACAGCCGGCACCTCCTAACAGCCCGCTACACCACTCACCAACCCAGACCAATTGTCTAACATTCTATGGGCAGCACTCACCGCTGACACATGCTAATTTCCAGATGTCTCCTAGTGCCAACAGAGCTGCGTCAATCAATCAAGACCGTCAGCCTAAGGCAAAGTGTTTCCAAATGCCTGGCACTGCCTCAAGCCATCTGTCCACACGGCACAGAGCTCTGATACACTTTCATCTAGTCTGGTCCTCACTCAGAGGGATATCAGCAGTGGTGTCGACTTCTCAGCCACGCATCGTAAATAGTGACACCAGCAAATAAATAGATAGGTAGAAAGAAAATATAAGAAAGACAGAAAACAATTAAAGATAGAAAGACAGAAAGAAAAGAAAGAAACAAATGAATGAAAGAAAGAAAAAAAAGAAAGACCGACAAAGAATGAAAGAAACGCCGTAGTAATTGGGTGGTACATCTGCCACAGCGGTTTGGCGTCTACTTACGCTGGACAACTGTGCGAAATGTAAAACATCCGACCATCTCCAGGATCGCAGCACACCAAGGACTATCTCCTCCTGCCTGTCACTACATCGGCTCTGTTAGCCAGAGATCGGAGAGACATCCAGTACCCAGATCGATAACTGTCGATCGAAGACCATTCAGGGTAGATGACAAAAGGGAACAAACGCCGCCCGGGCACAGAAAACACTTCGGGAAAAAGAAAAAAAGAAATGAAGAAGAAGAAAGAAAAGAAAGGTGCAGGACAAAGGGCCCGCTCTAGAGAGGCCCTCAAGGGGCGTCTTGGAGAGGCAGATCTAGACAATCAAATGGTGGAAGGAGAAGCCATTATTTATGACCCAACAACGGACCTGGACCTGACCACTGTAGAGATTATCCTGACATAGATAACGACATTGCGTTTTTTTTTTTTTTTTAATCAGCCGCTTAATCCAGGTATTGACAGAGCCTGTATATCGACTTATCATAATGTTTTCTGCGTTAATCCCAACATAATCTCTGCCACGGTGACATGTCCTGCAGTGCAAAACCCAACTTCACAGTCTAAATCAAAATTTTTATAAGTAAATTCATAGCCCAGCTCACGGGGGAAAAAGCTCATAATCTACAGTGTTGTCGTTTGCGTTAGTTACAACTGATAGTTTTAACTGATGTCTTAAAGTTTCAGTGGTTACAATACTGGTTTTTGTAGTTCAAGGGTAGACACCAGAAGTAAATTTCTGAACATTTTGTTGGCTCTGTAGGATAACAGATTTTGGGAGCCGCTGGTTATGGATGGGGGGGGGGGGGGGCGACTTTCACATGGAGAACAGGGAAGAAAGAAGAATTGGTCAGGTTATGACTTTTTGCGCTATCAGGTCAGGACAGAGCACAGAGATAAAGCGGTCGGCTTGCAATCAACTGATCATGATTCACACATGCTTTCCATTTATCGAGGGGTCTCCAAATCTCTTCACACAAACTCCCTTCCTCCCCTCCCCACATCCCCCACCACTGCCCCGTTATCCCCATCAAAATGAAATCAAAACGAAAAGCAAGTGTACAATACAATATTTCGTGGAAAATCAACGCGGAAGTAGGTCAGACACATTTTTTTTTACGTCATTACATGATTTATACTATTCATTGCTATGATTATGTGGAGGGCATCTAGATTCAGTTGGCTATGAGTCTGTCACTCCTAGTAGAGAGTTTTAGCCATAAAATTTCTGTAACACCACGGTCAAAGGGTCAAGCCAAAAAGTGAGGCAAACTCATGGCTGAGGCAAGACCAGGTGATGGGTCGTTGAGATTTCCCGGAAGACTGGAGACTACTATCTGTCAGAGTTCATTGTCATATCTGTGGACTTCATTGTCTCTTAAATTCCTTTCTCTCTCTCTCTCTCTCTCTCTCTCTCTCTCTCTCTCTCTCTCTCTCACACACACACTCTCAATGGGCAGATTAAACATTTATCTCACCATGGTCAGCCTAAAAATGTTTTGTTCTTATCTTTCTCAAAATCGTTCCTCCTGTCAAGCTAATTAAAAGACTCCGTTATATCAACAGCCATACAGGTCATGTCTGGGCCTGATTCGGTGCCAGATAAACGCCCTCGATAAGGACAAACCAAAAGATGGTACGGCAAAAAAAAAAAAAATCACCATGTTCGTCCCGAACATTGATGTAATTCGCAGTGCTTTTGTTCGCTTCATACAGGAGACATGGACTTGCCTACAGCTGCAGCTGCACCACACCACGGTCATCAGATCTCCACATGGGCAGGAAGAGTTTGCAGGATGGGCCGGGCACGAGAGTAGTCAATGTACGACATCAATACAGAAAACAAACTGTTTCAAACGTGCCAGGACAATAAGATCAATAGCTGTATGATAGACAGAGAAAGCTGTTTATAGTTGATAGTTTTATGATACCACTTACAAGCCATTTCTTAGGACCACAAAATCCACTTGCGTTATAAGAGCTGTCAAAGTAGTACAAGGTCTCCAAGCATAAAGCTTACTCTGACGTCAAAGAAAATGGAAAGAAGTTTGAGCTTTTTTTTTTTTTGCCCTCCAAACGTTCCTCAAAGATTAATTTACTTTTTTGTTTGTTTGTTTGTTTGTTTTTCCTGATCCAAAGGAAATAATGTGAAATTTGATAGGTATTGAAAAACATAATATTTTTCTTTATTTTAACGGACCTTTAGATCAGCCTATCACACAGAAGTGTTATTATTTCTGCGAAGTCCAAAGATTGTTTGGAGAAATCATCTCTTAATAGTTCAAGCATTCAAATAACAGTCTGAATTTCATATCATTTATGACACAGCACTGGAGTGGAAATTTTCCTGTCTGAAAGTGACGTCAGTGTCTTCCTGTGAACTCGACCCAAGTCCCGAAATTTGACGATTGCCCCACTCACCATCCTGTTCTCGTGTACATCTGACAAATGAGCGAGTGTGCACACATGTGGAAAGATTTCATAATGAACTACCTGGACAGAAAGTGTGTCATCTGGCTCTCTCTCTCCCTCCATCTTTCTCTCCCCCTCCTCTCATTCTCCCCTTTCTTTCTGTCTGGCATTAACCAAACTGAGGTACAATCTGCAGGATTCTCTTCCTCACTGGAGCATCCCCTGCTAGGATCACATTTCCTGAGCTTAACGTGCAGCTAACGTCGGCATTGCTGACTGTGTGAGGGCACTAAGCCCTGAGTGAGTGAGTGAGTGAGTGAGTGAGTGAGTGAGTGAGTGAGTGCGTCCGTGAGTGAGTGAGTGAGTGAGTGAGTGAGTGAGTGAGTGAGTGAGTGAGTGAGTGAGTGAGTGAGTGAGTGAGTGA